>JAGDQP010028674.1:0-23966 GCA_022664845.1 Lepisma saccharinum
AGAAAAATACTTGACCTGACAGGGCTCGAACCCACGTTCGTGTAGTATTGGTTTAGAAAGCAAAGGTTTTAACCACGACCTACTGTTATAGCTAGAGAAATGCTGCCAAGATTTGTCGTATTTAATATTTGCCAAGATTTGTCGTATTGGTCTTTACCTTTTAATACTGTTTATCATAAGTGCTCTTTGAACTTCATTCTTATCACGTACCTAATTCCCATTCATTGGCTTCTACTGTGTCTAAGAAATGAGACTGGTAGCACTCATTACCGCTATATTATTTTCATATTTTCTATTTACTTGTACTAATTTAATTGTTCCTTTTCAGTACCGTATATCGGTTCATCCCATGACCGTAACTGTGACTTAAGTTAGTACAGGGTTCCCCATTGGGTCCATTGTGCAAGTGTTAGATACCTGGTATATAGACTATATTATTATTTCGTAAGAGGCCTCTCGTCTCGTTGTCGTTAATACATTACATAAAATTGGCGGGGAGCTTAATGGACTCGAAAATCGAGCAGACTTGATACGTACGTAATATAAGAATAGAAATCACAAAATGGAAAGTGATAAAGATAGTGATGTAAGTCCTGAGAGGCTATCGGACCCAGGGAAATCAGATGAAGCAAATCTTCAGAGAAGAAACAGCCGAATCAGATCAAGAAAGAGAACGAAGATGACAGGAACCAAAGAACAAGAAACAGCAAGTGGTTAAACAGGACTAACAAGTGGAAAGGAGGTAGAAACAAAACTAGATATATTACTAAAAATGATAAGCGAAAAGAAACAGAATATTAATAGTGTAAAACAAGAATTAAACCAGAAAATAGACGAAAGATTAAGTGAACAGAAATTGGAGTTAAGCCAGCAATTCAGCGAAGAACCAGAAATTCAGCGAACAATTCAGTGAACAGAAGCATGATATCAATAGCATAAAGCAAGGAATGAACGAGAAGAACCAGAAAATTACGAATTTGAAAACAGATCTTGGTACAAAATTCCTCGATATGAAGGATAATCAAAAGCAAAGATTCAATGAGCTTCAAGTCAATATTGGAGAAAAAATTGACGGACATCGTGAGGAATTAAGACAAATACTCTATGAAGAAGTCAACAAACCTGAAGTTGTCAATGAGAAATCACCTGAAATGGAAGATGTCCAGCGGACGACTGAAGTAATCCGTAACACTCCAGGAAGGTATCAAGTCGACAATAACAAAACTGAAGAGAAGGACAGCGAAACAGGTTGAATCAATTGTTGTCCCTAATCACAAGAGTCAACGGAACAAAGAACGCAAAGACCCGAGACATGAAAAGAAGAAGAAATGTAAAATGAAAATGAAATCTGTGGCTGCAGTCAACCAGCGGAGAAACACTGGAACTTGACGCGAGGTGGCAAAGTTCATAATGTTCGAGCCTTAGGTTAGTGACGGTGGGTTTTAGGGCAGCCACCAGCTTTATGGCTTGAATATCATAAACCTTGCCACCTTGCGCCAAGTTTCAATATTCCTCTTACATGCTGTCGCCAAGGAACTTGGCTCATCCATCCTCCACTTTACCACTATTTAGGGCTGAAGAACTTACTGAACCTTTTGCACCTTTGGTGTTTTTGCTCGGATTTCACCGTGTTTTGTAGGTGTATAATATATATACTCGCTTCGCTGGAAGCGCTGCCTCCAGAATCCCGTGGCGGTCTGCGCCACCAACTTGGGGAGTTTTGGGGGACTGCGCTTCCTTTGTAGCACCCAGACCGCGCCTCCATGATGCAGCTTTTCCCCATATCCCCGGAGGGCTTAACCCCCATTTTGCCCCATTTATTGTAACCTGCTCGTGATGGTACACCTTCGTAACAAATTTCGTTTCTTTAGCTTCAGTGGTTTGAACGGAAAATGGGTTTTTGGCGGACATTTTGGATTAAAAATGGAGACATTTCTAACATTATTTTATACTGTTGTGACCTAATTGTGATGGTACACCTTCATACCAAAGTGTATTTATCTATCTCGAACTGTGTGAAAATGTTTTTTGAGCTGCCATTTTGAATCCAAGATAGCGACTTTTTCAAAATGTTGTAATATTTTCCTAAACCACTCTTGACTATACACCTTTATGCCAAATTTCGTATCTCTAACTCAAACGGTATGGAAAATGGATTTATGAGGTCCGCAACCTTGGATCCAAGATGGCGTCTTTAGAGACATTTAGTGATATTTTCGTAACCTACTAATGGTGATGTACCGTCATACTAAATTTCATTTTTCTAGCTCCAACCGTTTAGTTTTGGCTGTGTATTCTATTGAAATTTCCTTTTGGCGGCCACTTTTGATCCAAAATGGTGTCTATGGAGACATTTTGTAAGATTTTCTTAATCGACTAATAATGATGTACTGCCATACAAAAACTTTGTTTTTTCTAGCTTCAGTCATTCAGGTTGCATATTCTTTGAAATTTTACGTTTGGCGGCCATTATAAATACAATACGGCTACTTTTCAAAATGACGGAATTTTACCTTTACCTATTTAACATCCTCCACCTTCATGCCAAATTTCATGTTTATGGCTTATCCCGAACACTCTAAACAATATGGGGAGTGAGTGAATGTGAGTGTATGAATCAGTAAGCCTAAAATACTCAATTTCAGAGGTTCACAACTCGAATATGCTTCAAGCTACCTATATGAAATTTTGCACATATTTGTCATATCTCCTTAACTTCGAAACCTCATATCTTTATCTTTAACATCTTTTGTCTTACGAAGCCTCAAAATTGCAGATTTCGCCAAAAACTCTTGATCCTGTATAACATGCTTCTGACGTTTTGTGACACCCAAACTTTGTGGGACACGCAGGAACACTGGAAGTTCGCGCGAGGTGGCAATGTGCATGATATTCGAGCCTTAGGGTCGGTGGTGGTGGGCGTGGTGGGTTTAGGGCCGCCACCAGCTTTATGGTTTGAAGCTCATGAACCTTGCCACCTCGCATCAACTTCCAGTGTTCCTCTTACATGCTGTCGCCAAGGAACTTGGCTCATCCATCCTCTATTTCACCACATTTTAGGGCTGAAGAATTTTGTTAAATTTTGCTGTTGATTTTGCTCGGATTTTACAACTTTTTCTACGTGTTCGCTTCGCTGGGGGTGCTGCCTCGCTGCGTCCAGAATCCCGTGGCGGGCTACGTCCCCTTTATCTTAACTAGATCCTACGGAGGATTGCGCCTTCGTGGTGGGGGCACGCCATTCCTCCGGGGGGCTGCGCCCCATTTATTATAACTTCGTGATGGTACACCTTCATAACAATTTCGTTTCTCTAGCTTCAGTGGTTTGAAAGGAAAATGGGGCGGTCATTTTGGATTAAAGATGGAGACATTTTTAACGTTTTCTTGTATTGTCGTGACCTAATCGTAATCGTGACCATGTCGCACCTTCATATCATATTTCATTTCTCTATCTCGAACGGTGCGGAAAATGTTTTTTTGGACTGCCACTTTGAATCCAAGTCTCAAAATGTTGTAATATTTTCCTAAACTATTCTTGATAATACACCTTTATACCAAATTTCGTATCTCTAGCTCAAACGGTGTGGAAAATGGATTATGAGGTCCGCAATATTGGATCCAAGATGGCATCTTTGGATATATTTTTTTTTCGTAACCTACTAATGATGGTGTACCGTCATACTAAATTTCGTTTTTCCAGCTCCAGCCGTTTAAGACTATGTATTCTATGAAAAATTCATTTTGGCGGCTATCTTGGATCGCAGATGGCCTATTTGGAGACATTTTGTAATAGTTTCCTAACTGACTAATAATGATATACTGTCGTACTAAATTTCGTTATTCTAGTTCCAGGCGTTTAGACTGTGTATTCTATGGAAATTTCGTTTTGGCCGCCATTTTGGATCCAAGATGGCAACTTTTTCAACATTTGGTAATATTTTCTTAACCTACTAGCGGTGATGTACCTTCATACCAAATTTCGGTTTTCTAGCTTTAGCCACTTAGGCGTATTTTTTGAAATTTTACGTTTGGCGGCGAGTTTAAATAAAAGATGGCGACTGTTTCAAAATGTCGGATTTTTTTTCTTTATCTACTTATCATCCTCCACCTTCATGCTAAATTTAATGTTTCTAGCTTATCGCAAACACCCTTAACAATATGATGAGTGAGTCAGTCAGTCAGTTAGCCTAAAATACGCAATTTCAAAGGTCCACAACTCGAATATGCTTCAAGCTACGAATAGAAATTTTGCTCACCTGCACATATTTGCCATATCTCCTTAACTTTGAAAGCTCATATTCCTATCTTTAACTTTTGTTTTCTTACGGGGCCTCGAAATCACCAATTACGCTATAAACTCTTGTTGCTGTATAACATGCTTCTGGCAGTGTTAACGTTTTGTGACGCGGAGAACTTGGCTGCATGCACTGCCGTGCATGTTGATTTTAAATGGAGAAAGGTTTTGCTAATTTAGTTTAAAATCTCCTTCTCCCCGGTTGAGCCCCTAACAATTTGATTATTAAATGTTATTAGTAACGTCATACTTAGGCCGTACAAAACTTTTAAACCTGTCTGAGAGTGATCTAGCAAACATTTTATTATTATTATTTGAAGTGGAAGCCTAATCAGTCACCACGTCCGAGATAACTTGACAAGATTATGTTTGTAATTGTTTATTCTAAAAATGCTTAGCAATTGTGTGTTATAGATGAATATTTATTGTAGGCGATATGATGAATATGGCAAATATTTTATTCTCATATAATAAATCATAGTATGGTGTACTTTCGGATTGATTTGCTCTCCTTGCAGAAGTATTTTTTATGCCAGTGGCGATTTTTATCTTCGCTTATCGTTGAAGAATAGAATTAAAAGATTTATTTTTCTTATTTTTGTCTGAGTAAAAAGTTAGGAAGGGCCGTGGGGTCGTCGTAAAAGCCTTTCCGGGCGAGCAAAGTGAAAGTTCCTTTCCCTAAGGAACCGGGATCGAGAACCTCCCTCTACCTAGGATCCCAGTATTTTCATCTTTGCTCGAAGATTAAGTTGAAATAAACATATGCTTTCGCATTTAATAATAAATACTCATTACACGGGTAAGGTGAGTAATAATTCTATGCTCTAAGTAGTAATTTGCTGGAGCGTTGGCATTCAAAATGTCCTGCGGTCTGTACTAGCGGGTTTCTCCATCATAGGTTTTCCAGATTTTTTTTCTTTACACCCCAGGTAACTGCAAAATAGGGGTTAGGAATTACCTAACCCTTCCTGCATGCTTTCCCGTACCCTCTCCCAGCCTGATCCATAGATACCTAAAGGCCATATATCAATTCAGTATAAGCGCGACTGATGAACACGGAGGTTATGATATCATAATAGTAGTCTGACGTGAAATTATAATTTAGGTTTAGATTAGGAGCAAATCGACTAGTGAGAAAACACAACAGAATAGTATCTTTTAGAGGAATATAATAATATAGAAATAACAATCAAAATGGCAAAAGGGAACCACGTCTGATTCTATTGGTCAGGCTGCAACCCAGCTCCCACTCCCAGGCGCTATCCCACTACTGCTCAACACGGGGACTTTTGGCTGCTCGGTCTCCCGCCTGGCCCGGTTCGCCCCTCCTTAACCAACCTGGACACCTCGAGCTCCCCCAAGGTTTCTATATTGATGCTGAGCTTAGTGCGGACGCCCAGTCAACGTAGGTCACTGAGCCACAGAACTCCCAACCTCAAATCATCCAGTAGTTCCGGCCTCCTAGTAGCTGGATTACAGGAGCACGCCACGACTCCCAGCCATCCGTATACTTTAAAACTCGGCTATTTATGCATATGTGATGAGGGAGAAGCTACATATTCTTAGTTTTTTTCCTTTCCTTGTTCTGTGTTCTAGAAAGGCTAGAACGTGAAATGAAAATAGTTTAATACGCTGCTACTAGATGGCTAATTCTTTAATACTACTAGCCGGTGCTGTAGTCGTAAAATTTTCACAGTGTATACGCTGTGAATTTTTTAGTTTATGACTCTTGAAGCGGAGACTACACTGCAAAATAATAATAATAATAAAATTAAAATGGGTGTGTTAATTCAGTTTTCGGTTTTCTAGGGTGACCACCACATTTTTAAGTCCTAAATCAATATAACAGACGTTGTTGATTTCGGTGTTTCAACACAATGGATTTGTGTCAATGTTGATTCAATAGCACCATCACAATGTTGAATCACCGAAATCAACACGTTTGTTGTTTTGATTTTACACAAAAAGTGATAGTCGCTCTGAGACATCGAAAAATGTTGAATTATCACACCCATTTTTTTTAAATTTATTTTCAGTGTATGTTTCCATTAATTTTCTACTCATGTTTGCATTGAATATAGGGATGAAATAATAATTTCTACAAAAAAAAATTTAAAAATGCAAATTACTTTGATTCTATGTCACGCCAGCCAGTTGATAACAACGAAGTTATATGCATAATTTGTTACCTTGAGTTTAAGAGAATCAAGAAGGTTGTTGAGATTTTCGCACAACTACGAAGCAACTATATCAGTTACACTTACTCTGTTGACTTCAGAAGTCAAGGAATAAAAAAAAGTTCGAGGTAATTTTTTATATTTAACCCGAAACTATGTGACAGAGAATTGTCTTATTTTCAGGATGTACACAATAAAGTCCAAGATTTCGTTGTATAAAATACGACAGTTATTTGTCACATTTATTACGAGTTATATATAAAAGATGATCTTGGAACTATTTTTGGCTTGTCAATATCACTTGTGTCTTCTTGCTTCTGGAGTCAAGATATGAGACTTCCCGTTATAAATCTATATAGTGTGATGGGACTTACCTCATACATCCAAAAGTCGAACTTCAGCTTCGCTTTTGAAAATATAAAGCTCATTACTCAAAACCTGCACAAGGATACCAACCAAGTTAACAATAGTTCTGATCAAATTACCAGTACACTATGTGCCCATTTCTAGAAAATTATTATCAAATTATTATCAACATAAAACTACAAAATACTGACGGGAATCATGTAGTTATACCCTCTTCCCCTTCTCAACATCTTGTTTTCGATTACAGGAAGTAAAAGTATTTGCCACTAATAATCTCACTGGAGTAATAGCCAAATTAAATAAAGAAACTAAACGAAAGTAGATGGTGTATGCATCTTAGCAGAAGGTATACGCTAATGTATAAGCGTAACCAGGAGGTATACGGCGTATACCTCCGTATACCCTCGACTACAGCAATGCTACTAGCTAATCCGTTAATAAACTTCAACACAATATCAACTTTGGCAAGCTAAAAGTGCGTGACTGACAACTTTGTTGAAAACTAACATTCTATCTGGGATACTATGGTTTACTTTTCTTTTATAACTAAATTCTTGACTTGCTTGCGGTTTTATGAATAGATTATTCGTGTTGACGTGTATGGGTGTATTTCATCAATTGGTGAATTTAACGAATCATTAATTAATGAACTCAATGAATCTTAAAACTCTTACATTTATTTAACGATTTGTTAAATCTTGCGTGATTTAACTAATATACATTTTTTATGCATTGGGGGCCCACCTTCCATCCCTGCCTCTTAGCTTGCTTTACACAGATTAAATTGTCCACTTTTGGGGGCAACACGTACATCTTAATACTCCTTAACCTGGGGCAGGCTTCTCCCTAGGGATTGTTAGATTGACGGGATTTCGGCATTCCAAGAATCCCCTGTGTTCCATCTGACGAGGCAGTTGGTGTTGCGGGACGGTCTTGGACCAGGCATCCAAGGGTAATCCTGGTCTTGGTTCCTAGTTGCAACTTGTTGCTGCGGGGGGGGGGGGGAGTTCCTATCTACCTACATACTTTATTTTACAAAAAGAACATACAAACACATTTAGACGACACAGACATCACAGGACAACACAACACATAACTTGAGTGGCTTCTTCTTCTTTTCTTCTGGTATTTTCTCTCCTGCAAAGATATAAGAAAAAGAAAGCAAATGATTACTAGTCTTCTTCTTCTCCCTTTTTGGCTTGTCTCACTAGTCATCGCAGGAGGGCTTCTTCTTTCCTCTATTTAGTGACTCTGTTGTTTCCTCTAGTTGTTAAATTGTTTCATTTCCTTCTTTCATTCACTCTTCACTCACTCACCCATGGGATTGTCTTCTTTTAATGGAGAATAGATGCGGTTTCCGCAGCCACACGCCTTAATATTTTCACTTCATATTCGCACGCACTCACGATATAGATTTCACCTGGTTCCCATCACCACTCAACATTCACTACTCAACAACAACTATACAGCGTCTGTTGCTGCGGTTCCAGCAACGCACTGATTTGCTACTGGTTTCCAGCAGCCACACAAAATAGGCCGTCCAATTTATCAAGTCTTTTAATTTGTGCACTTATTGTTTTTATTTGTTTTTATGTCAGATGTGTTTTTCTGGCTCGCGGTTGTCGCCGTCGCCACGCACCAGGGGGTTTGGTTGACGCCGCGCCCTGAGGCCCCGATCTCCTTCCACAAATCTCTTCCTGTGATAAGATGACACTTTTGTGGCTACCTTCCGGAGGGCTGCCACTAACTCTGGATTTCGCAGAGCTTCTGCGACTGTCCTGTCCCCTAGAAGTGCTCGTTGTTCTTCCACTAATTGGGCTGTTTCTCCGCATCGTAACACCACATGGTCTGGGGTTGAAACCATACCACAGACGCGGCACAGGTTATCCTCGACGAGTCCAAGATCCCTTAGCCTCTGCTTGTACGGACCATGACCGGTTATTAGATATAGTAGGCCTCCCTCTATTTCCACTTGCATCTTCATCCTCTCAGCCACATCTGGAGGGATACTATGAGTTCTTCTTGCTTAAGGTATATTATCCACGCCACGCACTGGTCAGAATCTCTTGTACTTCGCCTCTGTTTTCCGCTTGTTGATGTATTATCTGCTGTATCCTGCCTTGCCTTCCTTTTTTGAGCCAGTACGCGGCGCCCATTCTTTTAATTTGCAGGTGTATGGGCATGGGCATGGTCGCAGTCGCGATTTGGAGTGCCTCCAGCGGAATGGTTCTGTACGCTCCTGTGAGTCTCAGTAGTAGCTGTCTTTGTGCTCTGTTTATGATTGTTTGTTGTTTCACATTATCCATCCGGTGGCTCCAGACGCTGGCGGCATATCCTATTATGGATCTGATTATGACGTCATGGTTCATCCTTATTATTTTAATAGGTACTTTAAATTCGTTGGTTGCTATATTTACAGTTTTATGAGAAACTTTTATTGCATTATTTTTTTACTGTATTTACGTGGGATCTAAAATTTTAGATTTAACTAATAACTAATCAATGAATCTTTCGAGTTTTGGGTGGCCGAGAAGTTAGAACGCTTGCATTCTGTGTGCGCGATCACGGGTTCAATATCCGCCGGGGTCTCTTGAACGAAATGGTTCGGAGTCTACTTTACCAAAAATTGTAGGTTTTGTACTCAGCTCAGCAGCTCGTTTAAAACGTTATTAACAATTCAGTCAATCTTAAAACTTGAATTTAGTTAACGATTCGTTAAATCCTTAACGATCGTTGGTGAAATCTATAACGGATAGAGAAGGTCGCCCAGTTAAAAAAAAAATAATCTTATAGGGTAGACCGGGGCTATTTGAGTATAGTAAGAGAAAAGTCAAAATTTCCTAAACCCGACGTACTTTAGAGTTTAAATAATTATGCCAGAATCTACGTACATTATTATAGTACAACATATTAAAGAACCTGTTAAATCATGGAAATTCTGAAAACGAATTTAAAATAAAAATGGCAGAATTTGAGACTGGTATAAATCACGGGGCTATTTGGGTTGCTCAGGCGGCTATTTAGGTCTTTCGCTATATCAACATTGTTTACATTAATCACATTAGCGCTAATGTATATTCTTAAGTTATACCTTTTTCTATATAATGTATGAAAAACAACATTAAAAACATTTCCCCTCAACCCCATTTGTTTGGGAAAAAAACTCGAGCCAACGAACAAACAGATCTTCCTTAACTTAACATAACCACTATCTGATAAGGAAACATGACAAGCCAGTGAGAGATTGTTGACGAATTCTTCTCTCATACGTTGACTTTTAAAAATAACAAATGGTGGGATGTATTGTCCAACTGCGTTGCAAGAGACTATCACAATGACTTTCTCGCCTCTTTCGACGCTAGTGAGAGCAACCACCTCTTTTCCCCCTTCTTGGGAATGACTTTCCTTGGGTTGTTGTTAAGAGGAAACCCTGTTTCATCCACGTTGTATGTACACTGTGGTTTTGTGTTGACACTAATCGTCGAAGTAGAAGATTTCAACAGTTGAAAAAATCACTCACTGCTTCCGTATTAATGCTCTCTGAACGAGCTCTTGAAAGTCCCTCAGATTTTCGTAATGTTAAGTTCGGATGTCTTTTCATGAAACTTGAAAACCAATCTTCACCAGCTAACCCTTTGTTTCTCCAAGGATGCGTAATTCGAATTATTAATACATATCGATGAACAGCTTTACGAATCGTTTCAGGGGTGCAGGCTAGTCCTTTTCCCGCAAGAGTCATAATTCGCAACGCGAACTTTCCTCCTGTTCTTCTGTCACTACTCTGGGGTGTCCTATGGCTTTCGGTTTTGCACTTTGAACTATTTCATCATTATTACCCAAGGTTAGTCTCAACCTTTAGACCTGCACTTTCCTTCGCAAAGTTTCAACAGTAACATTGCACAGCTGCGAAGCTCCATGTAAACTGAAATCACCTTTTGTTACACCTTGGATGGCCTTCTCCATGTCTTCATTATTTCACTCTGTGTATTTATGTTTTCATTTGTATGTCCGTACTATCTAAAAAGAAAATTAAATGTATCATGTAGGCTAAACCATAAATACAAAATTAAAATTCCTAAATTAAATAAATTCACATAAGTTTACACCTGATAAAAATTGACTCAAAATAGCCCAATTTTTTCGACTCAAATAACCCCGTTGTGCACTTGCTTACGTAGGAACGTACTACTTTCACATGAGACAAATGAGAGCAACAAAAACGACGTTTATAACATGAGGGCGTTCTGTTTTACGCGTACGGCAATAATTTTATAAATATATGCACTTATACAGGTTCAGCACCTTATATCATGCAGCCACTATATTATATCAGAGCAAAATATGAAGTATTGCAACTCACTTTGCTCAGAATAGTCGCAAATTCACAGCAATTGATAAGAAAGCAGCAGATCAACCACATACACACCCTTCCCTTTACCAACGAACTCACAACTGAAGGCAGGTTCAGCGTACTGGTGCGCATATTAAATGCGCAGTGACATTTTTTCTTACGTTTGACCCACATAGCCCCTTGACTCAAATAGCCCCGGTCTACCCTATACATTGCGTTTTATACGTATACAATTTTCGCATAATTTCTCAAAGCAAATAATACTCATCTTTTATATTTCCATATGTTTATTATGTATATAGAAGAATAATCTTTCAAACCAAAGAAATACGCTATGTACTGCAAGATCAGTATGCACGGAATGTGTAATAGGTTGAAGTACAGCAGTTGTGATAACTCAAAAGCCCGTTAGAGTATGCTACTGAGCACGTACCGGAAGTCGCCTTATTGTCATGTTTGTGGAAAAGCTTTCAAAAATAGAAATTCTGGAAGAACTGAACAATAATTTATCTTTGTTACAGAGAGAATGACCGCTCGTAATTAGTCGATATGTATAATTTATTATTCATAGGATTTCACCGGACCCAGAAAATCAACCGATCGAATGGATATCTGTGTACGCATCATCAGAGGAAAATTGATGCTGTTGTACCTCTAAGAACAGTTACCTACTTTGGGAACTAGCGGTTCAGAAGTGGAATTGTCCGTAGGCCAACTACAAAGCGCCTCCGGCTTTTCGAATTCCAAAATCCAAACCCTGCGTAAGAACTACGGCAGTGTGACGTCATGTGACTAACAAACAGAGGAAGACAGGCTACAACCAGCGACACTGTCGCATGCGCAGCATTGAATGTATTGCTCTCGCAACAATTTAAAGTTAAATACTTCAATAAAATAATTGAAAGAATACAATCTCAAGCTTTAAAATTACGACCAGAAATAATATTTGAAAGGTTTCCAGCTCTTATATTGAGCTGTTAGTGATTTTATACGTCATTATTCAGATTAAAAATTCTGCAATTATGAAGTTTCGGGTAACTTCTCAAAACCTCGGTTACAATAGAAGTACATTGAAAACTTCTCAATTTCAAATATTCTAGGTTCTTTTTTCGGTTAGAGTTGCAGTTAGAACCTGTTTTACGTTATTTTCTTTAGTTCGTGGTGTCATCAAATCTTGCAACGAGCTCATTTCCTGACGTCATAGAATGATGAAATTTTGCACAGCGACGTAAGTCCGGTGACAATAGAATACTCCATTGTTACTTTCATATATTTATATATTTTAAAAGTAAATTTTAACATTTTTTTTTATTATTCTCAACTCCCTTATCCTAAAATAAATACTGGCCTGCAATTAATTAACCTAGGATTTCCTGCTTGCATAACACTTTAGGATTTGGGTCACAAAATAACTCGACAAAAATAATAAAAACTTTTTAAATGCATTCTTTTATTAATCAATTCGTACTAAAAAGTAAAAAAATAATAATTTTGTTTATGCATGTCTAAAAGGAAAGGCATGGGGCGCGTCATTTCAAGAATTTATAAAGTGACTGTATATGAGAGCGTGCCCTCATGTTTTCTTTTTAAGCATGCATAAACAAATTTTTTTTTTTACTTTTTAGTACGAATTTATTAAGAAAAGAAAGTCTTTAAAAGGCTTTTTTTTTATATTCTGTAACTGTTATAAATTTTAACAGCGGTGGGTTTAATTAACTGGCTGTGATTGTTAATTTACAATTATGTTCTTAATTTGAATTTGAGTTCACTTTTGGCCTTTTTGCAACTTTGGCTCAGGCAGCGATGTGATAGGTCTAGGCTGAGAAATGTATCGGCCAGGGCTTTACTTAAAGTACCATCCCGGCATTTATATGGTGAAACATATACTATGGCAATCCTTAGTCAGGATGGTCGGTCGCGGGGTTCGAACTCTCATGCCTATCCTTTGCCCACGAAAGTATCGCCTAGACCATGAGAGCTGACTAGCAAAAGTTAATTCATTTTAATTAAAATATGGAAATTATAATATGTAACTATTATAGACGGTAAGGTCCTTTTAGATGTAAGGACTTATGTTAACTTAACTTGCGACTAGATATAAGTAATTATTGACAGAGATTTGATTATGGAATTTTTTATGGTCTTTGGGCATTATTGAATTGAAGGGAATGTTATTTTAAAGACTTTTAGCATCTGCGGCTCAAGCCAGGATAGGCCAGGGCAATGTATAGGCCAGGGCCTTTCTTAAGGTGCTTTCCTGGCGTTCGGCTGGTGAAACTGAGGAAAACACTGGAAAACTTCAGACAGGATGGTCGGCCATGGGATGGTCGTTTCACGTTCTCTTAGAAATCAGAATCAGAAACAAAGCATTGTCCAATTTCAGCTTATACTCTCAGGAGAACAGATCTTACGTTCTAATATTGTGATGATTAAACACCGGAAGTATGACAAAATAAAACACCACACGACAGCACCAAGAGACAAACGAAAGTTAATTCCCTTAACTGAAGACATCAGTTGTCATTTGCTTCCTTTCAATTTTTGCGGGAATTTGTGGCACTCGGCTCGTCAATAAGACGTGATAAGCCCCTCGGGGGGCCAGCTAGAAATCTTAAGTTTCTTATCTCACTGACTGACAATGCGTTCCGCTCTAACAATTAGCAAAGTGACATGCGTTTCCCGTTCCAAGGAAAAAATAAAAAGAAGCAGCAGTCGGGAAATGGCAAATATGGTAATTAATTTAAGAAATGGCATTATCAAAGATTTAAAAAAATGCAAAATATGGTATATCTGTCAACTTGCCATAACTTCCGGTCTGTAGTGATGACATTGCAATGTGTAGTAATTTACAGTACGTGTAAAGAACTAAGAAAAAATATCAGCAGGCGATAATGTCGTGGACTTTGGAGCGGCATTAGGTAGAAACGTTGGTTCGAACCCCATGGCTAACCATCCTGTCTGAGGTTTTCCAGCGTTTACCTGTTTCATCATGCAAATGCAGGGGTGGTGCCTTAAGAAAGGCCCTAGCCAATACCTTCCCTATCCAGACCTGAGCCTGGATAGGGCTGAAAAGGCCATAAATAAAATTCAGAATTCAGCAAACTTCTTCACATTCTGCTGACGTGTTTAACCTGTGCTTTGATAAACAACATTTTCTGCTTGTTTTTACCATATTTTCACGCCCAGCCACCCAATTGTTTTTAAAGATGCACAAAATATGCACTCATAATTGATACAGTTTCCAATAAACAATATGAAAAGGTATTGGGAAAGAAAAAATAGCAGCAGCATTTTTTACCTTTCTCCCGTGTTGCGGGTTTTAAGTTAAAACGCAACAAGTAATGAAAATAATGTTTGTCGAAAGTACTTAAAAATAGTAGATACTATTTCAGCATATTTATTCAATCCTTATAAATTCTTTATTTACAACAACGTATGTAGTAAAATTGCAAGCTCTTAGTTCTTACGTTTCGTTAATAACTATAGCTTCCCATATCCCAGACCTACTTCGTTGCGCTGTTAGCCAGGTGACGTCATACAATTATATAAAACGACACACTCTCGACTATTTCCGCGGGAAAGCGAACTGGACTCCCCCTGGGAGCGGGGCACCCTAACTCCTTATTGCTGTTCTAGAGAATGTTTTTTTTTATTATTATTATTATTATTATTATTATTATTATTATTATTATTATAAGCATTGGTCTAAGTGTCTGTTAGGAAGTGAGTAGACGTTAGACGTATCTGAAAGAGAGATAGAAATATATGACCATCTCAGAACCGTGAATTATTTGCTGCCGACTACATTGCTAGTCAGGATATTGCTGCTAAGTATTGAATTTGTCTATACGGAAAAGACATATTGTTGAGAGAAGTTTCTACATCATTGTGAGAATAAGTTACTACACATTCAGTGAAGGAAGTAAGAAAGTAAATAACCATATTTTCAGTATGGAAGTTAGTAACAGTATATTTAATCAGGAAGACAATAAAGACATATTGAACTTACAAGGCAAGGATAGTTATTTTCATGAGTTATTATTTTAAATACGTCGAGTACAGAAGTAAGAGGCGTGCCAGTTTACAGACTGTTTTAGCTAAAAGAACAGGCTTAGTGTATTTTCGAGATAGTGTGAGAAAGATCCAAAGACCGTGCATATTAGAGAAGGATGTGCAATTGTTGTGCATATTAGAAAAGGACGTGAGGTATATGAAAAGTGTTACGTATAAGAATCGTGCATTTTAGAAGGTTAAGCTACAGTGCAGAACATTTATAGTTACTTAATATTCATTGTGTTATAAGAAAGTGCAGTGATAGTTATTGTCCGTAAGATTGAACTATTTACAAGTGTCAAGAAAGTTGGTTAATTATACGAAATACACACAGTGAGTAAAAAAGGTCGCTTACTACGTAGAGAAGTAGTATTCGGAACTATTCTACACAGAACTAAGTTGTGTAAGAGAGACGTAGGCATATATTAAAAAGATACTTGTGATATTTTCAAACAGAATAGACAATCAGTGTATAGAGCATTCCATTGAGTGAAATATTCATGAGAAAATTAGGGTTCTGCTAGCTAGTAGGTACTCTACGCACACGGGAGAAAAGACCTCATACAGGAGAGAAACCTTGTATATCGATATTCAGTGAGAAAAACAGTTAACCAGAACCTTTTGTTTACCTCGCATATAAATATATTTTGCAGTTTTAACATTAGCAAGTACAGTGAATGAGAAATCAGTTAAGAAGGTATAGAACTACATATAGAATGAAAGTGTTGTTGCAATTTATCAATATCAGAATCTTGTGGAGCGTGAGAAATATTTTTGCACAGTAGTCGTCCATTTTCAAACGGCATCTTGTTCCGAAAACAAAAATTTTCAGAAATCGAAAAAATGTTCTAGAGCGTCAAATTTTCATTAATGTGTGCTATATTTTTTGCAGAGTTGTTGATCAGGGGCAAAGAAATACTTGCTAGAAATTTGAACAAAATCTATGCGATAGTTTGAAGGAAATATTAAAAAATAATTTGGACAAGAGTCGTTTTGGAACTGTTTGATGGACAAAATACCTTTTGGAACTGTACAAAGACATTTTGTCGTGGAGAAGAGACTTTTCGGAGACAAAACTGATAAAATGATGTAATTATTTGTTTATTATAGTGGAAACAGGATAAAAGTGGTAGCTATAATTAAATGAAATTATTGTTGTAGTGCCTGAAATATAACGATTTATGAATAAAACAACTGCCCACGTTATTAAACATATATTTGAAACATTGTTCAAAGCAAGACATTTTCAAGCAAACGAAAACTCCTCTTGAAAATTCACGAAACTAAACAGAAACAAAATAACTCGCATGACCAAAGTATGTATCGTCAACAACAGTTTCTAAAGCTGATTATTAATTTTGTGTAAACCATTATCTCGTTCTACTTATACTGTATATTCCAAATCCCCCATTATTCCTCCGGCATCATCATCTGATTCTTTCTCCTCTCTGAGGGCATCACTTTTGATATCCATGTAGAATTTCAAGGAAGGAATATCCTGCCAATGTGCTCCAAAATGCAGTTGAAGCAATCTTCTAACATCACGCATTTTGGTTTCTTTTACAGGAATGCCACATGTGATAATGGAAGGTAAAATATCTTCGGTGTTTTTGTTCCTCTTACACACTTTTCTTGCCGCACCAACGTCGGAGTGTATGCACCTTTAACAAGCACTTGTGCAGTCGGAACTTTTCCTCTGCTGATTATGAATCTCTGGTCATTGCAAACTTGAAATGCCACTGAGCAGGCCTTATAGGAAAACGTCTCCTACAGCTGTTTTCCAGTCATATACGTGAACGTCATCTCCAACTTTCAAAGTTTTTCCATACTTTTGAAAAACCTCGAAATATTCCTCTGGAGTTGTAATAGCACTCACCTTTCGTCACTCTGTTTCTATTCGCCCAAACACTCTGTCAGGTGGGATGTACGAGTGGCCTGGAATGGAGAAAAACAAATGAACCTCACGAATATTGCTCGGAGCTATAGACAGTCACTTCATTAGCATTCCCATCATGGTTGAGTTCTTATTCTGTCCCCCACAACCGTCAGCGAATAAGCGAACAACTTCATATTTGTCCATGTTGGTGTTTGTCAGTTGGTGGTATACACATGAAGCAACCTCGTTCGAACCTTTGTGACTATCTGCCTCAGTCCACGTAAAGATAAAAACTTTATTGCGGCCCAGAGTTCCCTTGGACATACCTTCACAGATAGTAAAATTATACACGTACAACTGCCGAGAATGACCCTGCCTGATCAAGAACTTTCGGCAAAACCAAATTCTTTTGGGGGTCAAAAGACAATGTCAGAAACCTTTCTTGTTATGTTCGCAAATACTCAAGAAAAGCGTTTGCGCGGCGCTTGTGATTTTCATAATATATTTCCAGCTGTCTATCAACTTTGTTCAGTTTCAGTTTTGTTTGAAATTCCATACACTTGAAACATTGATCTGATGCTGGAGATTGAAAACTGATATTGTATTCAGAAACAAATATGCTACGAAAATATTCGTAGTTTACTTTAAGACTGGCGTCTGAACATTTATTGTTATACATATCATGAGGCTTTTTGATTGACAGATTACTGTCCATGTACTGTCTTTTGGTTTCTCTATTGCGACAATAATGAGGTTCTAAAGGCACAAGGCTTTCAATGAAGGACTTAACGGATTGTTTTTTTCTCGGCACACGAAACTGAACGGCGATCACCACCTCGACGTTCCAGGTTTCATATATTCACGACATACCCTTTGAATCAGTTTTTGATTAAAGCCCGTAATGAGCAAAATGCTCTTTGACAAATTTGTACCTGCTGCGCTTTTCCATCATAAGATACTGGCATGAAATATTTGTTCCAAACGTTGGTGATTTGTTTGAGATCTCCTCTACATCGCTGGCGTTTGGGCATGTGCGAACAGGTGTATATTTTAAAATTAAATTATCTTGGTATACTTTCACTGACCTGTAATCCACTGACTTCGGATAAAAAATGTCATGAAACTTTCTCAAATCTTGCATTAACACATCACTACAGTAAAAGTTTTTTTACTTCAGAATGATTACATGAAGGTCTTGCGGGCAGTGATTTTGATGAATAAAGGACTTTCTTCTTCATATTTTTCTTCCAGACAACATGATTTCTACCTTCTTCCTAGCCTTTCCCGGATCTGATCCTGTAACAGACCCCTTACTCATTAACGATCTTTCAGTGGAATATTTTACAGTGTGTGATGTCTGTGGTTCTTCCCATATCACATCCAGCAGCCCTATTAGATCGAACATACAGCAAACTGGATGTAATTTCGATCTCTATACGATCACCAACCACATTAAAAGAACAAAATGTTGGAAAGGCACAGTGCAAAACATGCCCCTACCTCGTGTTTCAGTGGATGTGACAATGAAACTGATCGTTGAAAATATTATTTGTTTTGACGGAAACAACAATAGAAGGGTTAACAACCGTTACGAATCAACAAATTGGCCTTAGAAGTTACTGTATTATGAGAAAACAACACATTTTAACTGATCTTAATCTTGCTTTGACTTGTGGACGAGAGTCGCTTTGAAACTATTTTAATTTACGCACTACATATGTCTAAGGGACAAGAAGCCATTTGGTCCTGCATATTTACGGAATTTGTCCTCCGCCATTTTGGTGGACAAGAACCAATTTGTACGACAAAATTTCCCACATTTAAACGTAATTTTCACTGCTTTTTTTGAACTGTAAAGCATACATAATATGAAAACTATGAATACAATAAGATCCAATACTGCCAATATCTTAAAATTGAATTTTGGTGGACAAGATGCCGTTTGGAAATGGACGACTTTCCTTATCAATTTCAAAATCTTTTGTAGTATAAGAAATATTTTTGCACACAATAAAATAGTTATATTCATACCCACGAAAAGAATAAAGATAAACAGGAATTTCATTGACAATACCTCAATAAACTACTCATTACATCACAACTGGTATAGGGAGTAAAGGGATTCAGTCTCTGTCCCTAGCGCTTAAAGGATTCCTGGCTGCATCGTGTTGTTTTGCGACATTAAGAACAATATTCTAGAAACTCAGTTTATCTTAATTAGCACCCGACAGGATTCTAGATGGCATAGCGCGTTACAAATCCACCATATATGGCTTGTCTTGGAGGATAAAATAACACCATCATGCGAGCGACAGCTTCTTAAATATATGTGGCGTTTGTATATAATATCGTACAACCGAATAACATACAGGAATTTTATACAGTGGAGTAATAGATCTTTTCGGACACAGTTAAATTCAATTTGGATAGGAAATATTTCGCATACTGAAAATTGTGTCTGAACCAGCATAAATTATATGGTTATATAGCAGTGAGTTGCAGTCACTAAAACACAGAAAATGAATAACTTTTCTAATGAATAATCTCTTAACTAGAAACAAGAAAAAGGTATATTTCATACTCATGGGTTTTCCTCAATCATACCAGATAAATGCCTTTTTCCCCTCCCACCAAAGAAGGTAAAGGGTGTATTTTCCTTCCTTTCTTACAAATAACTTCCCTGCCTCTGCTATATCTAGGTACGAATAAATTTCCTTCGGAATCCGCTTATTAGGCAGGAAACGAAGTGCGAAATTTTTTGTATATTCCATTACGAATCTTTTAGGAACATTTATTGCGTTCTCTTTCTTTGCATTTTAAAACAAACAAAAGAGTCTTTCATTCAGTTATTACTATTAATTATTCCTTTGGAGATTGTGATATGAAATATATATTTAAGGTTCAATTGACTCTTTCAATGCTCTCAGAAACATCCGCAGGATCTGAATGTTATTTATGAACTTCAGTTGAGTTGTTGCGTTGTACAGCGGGAGCGTGTCGATAACTCGGAAGCGAGAAGAATACGCGAGCGCAAAGAAAACTCGTAGTTCCATCTAGTAGCAACGAATTGAACTACGTGCATTTCATGTTCTAGTCACTTTAGCAAATGTGTGAAGAGAAAAAGGAAAGGAAAGAATTTGCAGCTAAAATTCTTAACAAATAATATGTTAACGATTCCTTGCTACTAATGAATACATAAATTCCTTCTGAGAAACAACATTACTAAAATATTGAAATTAAAAATATGTAGCTCCTCTCGCATCACATATAAATAGCCGAGTTTCACAATAAGTAAATGGCTGGGAGTCGTGGCGTGCTCCTGTAATCCAGCTACTAGGAGGCCGGAACTACTGGATGATTTGAGGTTGGGAGCTCTGTGGCTCAGTGACCTACGTTGACTGGGCGTCCGCACTAAGCTCAGCATCAATATGGAAACCTTGGGGGAGCTCGAGGTGTCCAGGTTGGTTAAGGAGGGGCGAACCGGGCCAGGCGGGAGACCGAGCAGCCAAAAGTCCCCGTGTTGAGCAGTAGTGGGATAGCGCCTGGGAGTGGGAGCTGGGTTGCAGCCTGACCAATAGAGTCAGACGTAGTTCCCTTTTGCCATTTTAATTGTTAATTAAATAAATTATTATTATTTATTCTTAATAGTTGTTCCTGTAACAATTCCTGTATATTACAGTGCTATGTTTTTTCATTAGTCCATTTGCCCTTTAATGAATTTGAATTTTATTTATGGCCTTTAGGCATCTAAGACTCAGGCCGGAATAGAGGAGGGGAAAGATTCGGAAAGTTGTCGGCCAGGGCCTATGTTGAAGATGTCATCCCGGCATTTGCTTGGTGTGACAGGAAAACCCTCAGACGGGATGGTCTGCCGCTGGGATCGAACCAATGACCTTTCGAATGCTATGCCAACGCTCTACACTTGCCATTTGCCCTTAATTTAAACTATAACTTAACGTCAGACTATTGTAATGATATCATGTACTCCGTACTCACTGTTAGCAGTCCTGTTTGTATTGAGTTGAATTAATTTATGGTTTTAAGATATGTGTGTGACTCAGCCGACATAAAATTGAGAAAAGACGGCTACGCGATACGACCTACATTGAAAGTAATATTCCAGCATTTGCCTGGTGGGACTGAACCTGGAGAAACCTCAGGCAGGATAGTCGATCCCATAGGCGTCCACAGAAACAAAACGCGAGGTATATCGATACCCTAACATTGAATATCGAGATAATTATTAGAAAAAATATAAAAGAAACTTAAAACGGATATATGGTGATTGTAGAGACAAGGTGTGAAATATACTTACGTTTGGAATTCCAGATTTGGAATAATCTTTGGCATCTAAGACAGGAAAAAAAAAATTCACGAACATCAACCGATATTTAATTTCATACTTTTGGAATGTGTCGCAGTTGTGAATTTAAGAAGTATAAAAACTGTTAAGTAACTGACATTTTTAGCATTTACAACGCCAACAAAAATTCAGGTCATTCTTCAGATATGATGGGCTAAGGTCAGTTATCTCGGTTCAGCCCATAAACGAAAAATGAAAAAGTGACATATTTTAAAGGATGAATATATTGTTTTTCTTTTCTATGTTTCATTAATCGAGCAACAGACAAAATCACGACAGTTTACAACAGAAGATTAACACCAGTAATGTTAATCCCAAAGGAATACTAAATCGTTGACATGTAAATTACAGTAGATTTGTTTAGACCATTGATTACTAAAGTTAGACTATTATTTGAACAGCGAAAGTAATGATGTTCTGAGATTTATAAAATAATATCAAATATCCAGGATCTGTGCTGAAAATACAAGGTCCATCACCACTCTGTCACAGAAGTTACTATTCTGTGCTGCTAATCAGAAGTCCGTGAACACAATCAGTTAAATTGTCTATGGAATTACAAAGTCTCGCTACTAGTAAATGAATGAATAAAATCCGTATATTATTTCCATTATAACAAGTAAAGAAAAGTTTACTTTCGTCTTTAGTCCAGGGGGTAGCAAATGCCCCTTTCCCTTCTCCAGTAAGCGCCCATCATCATGTAAGTTTTCGCACTGGACTTGTGGCAACGTCAGATGTGTGGGAATTAGCACCCTGTTGGTGTAAGATAAGAATATTATAATGTCTTTGTCATCGCTGTTATAATCTGCACCGATCCTTACTAAAAATAAACAACAAAGTAAGAAAGTCTCCACATAATGAATACGTGTTCCGTTACATTCTGTATCGTATCCTTGAAACAAAAATCTATTTTGTGTGCTTACTTCATAACAAATATTGCCAATACCAAATGGCGTGTCTTCTGGCTACATAAAAGGAAGTACGTGCAAATTTCCACTAGAGCATAATTGCTTCATTGTGCACTACGTGCCACTATAGGTAAAGAATGCTCACGATGTCTCACATTGTCAGTTCACCCACACAGGGTTGCGTGCCATTGCCAGCTGCGTACTACCCTGTTCTATACAAAATGTACACGACAGGACATATTAATAAATAGCACATTGTTTCCTGTACACCGTATTTCCTGCCCACAACACATCATATTGCAGGAGGTAAGGTAAATTGATTGAGCAAAATGGTTATTAAGGACTCTGTCAACAGTGTAAAGAAGCTCACATGGACTGGAAAGGTATCAAACCGACGACCCCTAGCACTAGAGGTGTTGGTCTTATCTGCACTAAACTTTGCATATAGCTACTTGAACAGGTCACAGATAATCCAGGTGCATTAACTGGCATGATGATATAACATTTGCTGTTAAAACAGTTGAAGGAACGCAAACCAAACGGCCACGAAGATTAAATTTCCCAACATATCTTTTGTAGCCATTTGATTTTCATTCCTTCAACTGGTTTAACAGAAAATTTTATTTCAGCATTCGACTTATATTCTCGAGGTCAATGTCACGTGTCATTTTCTCGTACAAGATTAGAGTTATGCCAGAACTAACTTCGACATTGGGTTTCTTGAAACATCACAGCACAGATTGATATATCACATGACCCACTTACTATTAAAACATTTTCAAGCATACCGGTAGTCAAGATGGTGGTTGCTTCCATCATACACTACAGCACGTATCGTCTACTGTACAGTATCCATTACTAGCCATTTGCTTTCAATATATTTAACAGTTTGTAAAAGAAAATGCGTTTTTCTTACTTTCTTACCGATTTACTTGCTCTCTACGTTCCATCTTTCTCGGATACCCTTGTCGATATTTGTTGACCATAGAAGCTACAATTTTGACTGTGAAGGTTTACCTAAGCACTGTACCTACATATGAATTTTCATTTAAATCAGGTTCAGTTATTTGACGAGTGTCCCAGTGGCGGCTCGTGGTTGAAACAGTAGGTGAAGTTCTACCAAAGCATTTATTTATATGTAAACACACTTTCATTTTAGCTACTGGTAACAGTTATCCTGAATATCTAGACTTTACCGATTTATTCTTAATGCCATTTACTCATATTACTCAATGTTGAGCATCCTGCTGGATTGCCCCTCCCCAATAATTAATTAATTAATATTCAATTATTAATTAATATTGTTCTCCTTAATACTGATTTTCTACCTTCCAAAACAATACATCGTTACATTCAGTTTGCTATTTCTCTTCAAAATAACCACACCTTCACATGGCTGTGCTAAGTACATTTATGATTGAAATAGAAATAATACTTTTCTTTAGTCTGTAATTAAGTAGTCAAACAGTGAAACTCCATGGGACTTTTGGTGCGTGGAGTCCCCAGTTCGTGCCACGCGGGCTTTGTAGTGGACAAAGGTCTTGTGCGTGGATTTTCTCGGGGAGTCGGGGCTCTTCCGTT
>JAGDQP010028675.1:0-23966 GCA_022664845.1 Lepisma saccharinum
TTGCCTCCGCCCCTTTCTTTCTCGTGTTCCTGACACGTGATGAGGAAATTTTATACATTTCTATATTGAAGTGTGGTTTATTCACTTTCTGTCTTTACTGCCAAAAGTGATTTCGTATTTAATCTTAACGGCATTATACCCAGACAAGACCAGAAGTGTGGTTTGCGATCAGTACAATGGCAACAAGAGGACGCGTTCATGTCTTAACTCACTAAATAGTTTTTGTTGTGTGTATAGCAAGTTTGTAGTTAAGAGACAGTGTAGATCCATTATGCCATCGGTGAAACTAGCATATAATAAACATTTCGGATGTCGTGTGGGAAATCAAAACAAAACTTGAGCACCCCACATCATTTGTGTGTCGTGATACGTCACTTTACTTGAATGGGCCAAAGGAAAACGGAGATTCATGACAATTGCTGTACCAATGGTGTGGAGAGAACCCACCAACCATGTGCATGATGTTATTTTTGTCTCAGTAGTTAAGAGACATTCTAAAAGAAGCAAATGCAGAATAAGTTACCCTAACGTTAAATCCGCAATTAGATCTGTTCCGCACTGGGATGAGCTTCCATTTCCCGAGCCACCTACCAACTGGGAAGAGATATGCCCAGAAGAGTCTGATGATGAACCATCGAGATCAACATCTACATCCACGGATCCAACATTCACTTTGACAGCAAGGTAAACAGTGCCGAGCTAGCTGCCTGGACAGCATTTAAGTGTGTTATGCGCAACGTTTTGGGCAATAACAAAGCGGAGAATTACAGTAAATCGTACAGGACATGCTACAGAAATACAAAGAATTGGGTTGTAGGATGTCTTTAAAAATCCAGTTTTTACACTCCCACCTTAGCTTTTTCCTGCTAACCTAGGTGCTGTCAGCGACGAACAGGGGGAAAGATTCCACTAAGACATAATGGCAATGGAGAAAAGGTACCAGGGACGATGGGATCTTTCAATGATGGAGGATTATTGTTGGGGTCTTGTTAGAAAATGCAACACTTCTTACAAAAGAAGGAAGTAGTGTACATTTTTGTAACTCAATGGAAGTTTCATACATTCTGGTAGTTTCAATGGCTTATTCATAACATTTTATATATTTGTATTACTGTTTATTATAAATTGTATTGTATTCTACTTTATGTCTTTGTTTGTGGTAATACAGCAAATCGTTTGTTTTTTTAAATTCAAGAGATCTGAAAGCAATGTTATGTGGTGCAATAAACAGTACACACAGTATACATACAAGTATATTTATTTCTCTAGAAAGATTAATGCGATTGTTATGAAACTTGGAGGATTTATTATGTATCAATCAAGATTTACTTTGTTATAATTTCTGTGTTATTATACGTAAGGGGACAAGAGCTAGGGGTTTAAAATACGTGAAAAGGGGAATTTTTAGGGAATTTCCCCAAAATCCCTCTGTCGCGGGAAAACTGTACGTGATGGAGAAAAACTGAATGCATATTCAAATTCAGCGCAAAAAGTTCCTCTCAGGTGTTTTCTCTCATGTTACAAAAAAAGTTTAAATTTGTTGACTAGTGTTATTATCGTTGTACAAAATTTTCTTGCTGCTCCTATAAATTCAATCCAAAAGAGTTCAAACTTTCAGGGAAGAAATTCATAACCAATTCAGGAGTATGATCGATGCCGATTTTTTATTTTCGTTTTCCTTCATTGTTCAAATCGCTTCATTGTTGTTGTAAATATCAAAATCTATAACAGTGAAGCTCTTTCAACAATGAACAAAAAAGAAAATTAAAAATCGGCTTCGATCATGCTCTTGAATTGGTTATGAACTTTCGTCCCTGAAAGTTTGAACTCTCTAGGCTTGACTTTCTAGGAGCAGCAATGAAATTTCCTGTAGAGTTAAAATACGTTAGACATATACGGAGATAGTGCTACCATCTTTTGTTGTAGATCGTTGCTTTAGATTATCCTTAAGTGAGAATATGTTTCAGCGCTCTTCGCATTCAGATTTTCATTTTTCAATACGACCATAATGCGATGGTTCCTTTTTTCTGAGCCATAAAAGACGGAGCGAAATACCGTGTGGAGAAGTAGAAAAAGACATCAGTGGCCATTTAGTTGCCGAGGGAGTTTGCTCTGTGGATCACCTGCTTATGGTCGACAAACGACCAGAACGACTTACAACCTGTCAATCAGAACAGACGGAGGTTAGTCGTAAGTCAATGACTACCTGTACATGCGAATGTAACAGAAAAATGGATACAAGCAACTATTATGCAGTGTTCGAATTAACGGACGATGGTGGTGTCATGTAATGTATATACACTGTTATGGTTTTATTATTTTGTAAAAATTATTGTAAAGAAAAAAAATGTTATTTTCATGTTTTACACGAAGTAAGTTAGCTAGTCGTTGTAGATAGAATATAAAAATATTATCAAGGCTATTATGAGATATATGATATTATTTTGTCTTAGATAATTGAATGGGAATTCAACAGAATATCAAGTTACTGTCTGGTTTTCCGAGACCTTGAAAAGTTCAAGGGTCAAGTAAGAACAACAGATCAAAGTACAAACTAGAGGAACAGAATTTCAAAGTACAGCACCGCCTACATTTCGTGAATTGGCTGGAAATTACATACCCTTGGTCTCCAATAGGTGATTGCATTGTGATCCCCGATTGGTCTAGTGGCAAAAGGCATATACTTACATGTAAAGTGATTTCTTATATAAACTGTGAACACAACTCAGTGAGCTCTCGATTGTCAGCCTGCGACCATCGATCTACAACCTATAAACTGTATCTACGAATGGGACTAGGCTCAGCTCTAAGACTAAGTTATCTCCAACAACGATAGAAGGAACTTTGGCTATAATCTGGACTTCAACTTTACACCTTACTTCTATCCTATCAATTCAATAAGGTCAGTTGGATTCCATTCTTGTATATAATTGGTTATGTATAATTTATTCAATTCGTGCTATGTTCTGTTTAGTAAATTACTAGATAGTTATAAATAGACTTGCTTCGTGCCGTTTTTATATAGCCTTTCCATGTTAAGAAACATTTGTTCATGCACAGCCTGCTACAGTTATTGCACCAGACAAATGTGCTACGGTACCTATAATAAGTCTATTTGCTCTATCATGAGCCTACGTCACCACTAGCTTTGAATTGACCCCTTTTAATAGAATAATTCTGGGTCTCCATGAACTAATACGTAGTTTACGCTGTCCAACAGATATAAACATGCAAAAGTCCTACTATATTGCGCCCAGGAGGACAGTGGGGAAATTTATCCCCGGTTCGTATCACAGAAATAACATAGTATCCCTGTCTTGGATAAGTATTTCCCTCCCATATATTGTATACATACCGACAATACACAAGCATCCCTCCCTTGTCCGGAAGTTTAATTCGAACACTGCTCTTATGCACAATTATCTTGTTAATTTTACTCGCCTGTATTTGAAAAACAGAAAGAGTTTTTCTTTTGTTCAGGCCCAGAACGAAAATATAACTGAATTAAAGCGTTTGTTTTCTTCAAATGTGCTTCTCTTCCTTTCCTTTTCTTCGTTTTTGCAGCACCACTTGTTGAACTCATTTTCTACTGCTTATTACATTTACATTAACAAAACCAGCTCATTACAAATGACGTTTTCCCCTTGCAGGACTTAAAGATTACGAATGACTAACTGTCTCGTTCACAAAACACGCCTAAACGTACACAAATATATTTCGCTATAAACTATTACCGTATTATGCTTCTGAATTATTATCACATGACCTCTTACTCCATTTTCTACACAATCACTGTTCGCCGGTCGCCACCCACGTGAGGTGACTCACCTTCGATATTGTCATCTGTTCCCAAAATAACATAGAGAAATAAAGGAGGTGTGGCGCAACAAAAACAATGCATTCAATAATAGCCTACGTTATCGCGTGACAAAATGCTGATTAAAATGTGGACTAGTGGACTGAAATGACTGTTTTAAGGAAGTTAACACGTGCCAAGAAAACTATTTACACATAGGAAATTGTTTTGGAATTAAAAAATAGTTCTTTTAGTTACTATTTCCCTCCTTTTTTAATAAAAATAATTAATTCTGTTTTTCGTGTTTTAAAAGATCTGATAATTAAGTTTATTATATATTTCAAATATTTATATTCCTATGCGTCCGGGCCCCCCACAAGGCTTTCAGGTACCTTGGGCCCTCGGCGATCACCGACCAGCCGATCTAGCCAGACCAGCACTGCCGCCGCCTGATCATGGAACGTGTGACGAACTTACTTTGAGAATACTGTCGTGTTACTGTTCGCATCATATCAGATGTAATGTACTGAACTTGAAAAGGAGTGTGTCTTATCACATTTCTACGCAACGATTTGGAGAAATGGAAACTAAATCGCCTCTTACACAATGACAAAGGAACAGATGGAAAACATAAGAACAATTGCCGTCGGACTGTTGGAAAAGGCAAGAAATTATCTTACATACAATTTTTCTCCGTTTTTTCGTGTGTAAATACCGCTTAAAGGGAAGCGACATCAAAATATTCCAACAGGAAAAGGCAGTGACAGATATATGCTAAGAAGCATCCCAGAAGAGACTTTTCCTGTTTGCTTTCGAGATCTGCTTGCTTCATCTAGTAAACTGTTTTCTACTTTTACCATAATATGGTTACTGTTCGAATACCCAGAATTGTATAAGTTGTGCAAACAGCTATGCCTGGAAATGAGTATGTTTGGAAATCAAAAGATTTCTTATTTCGTCACAAATGTTAATGAAAATTCTCATGCACCTAGTTTTTCTGACGCTTTACAGAAGTTTCTAAAAAAATAACGGTTTAGAGATTCTTGAGACAGCCTCTTCCGAATTTAATTTTTTAGATTAATTTTGAATTATTTTTTGATTTGTTTACTTGCATATGATGTAAGCTTCGCAGTAGTTAATTGCACGAATCAAATCTACAATTATTACATGAACTTAGTCTTCTTGAGTTCTCTGTTAGTGACATATAATTTTTGTTTTTCGAAATTTTTGTTGGTGATCTACAATTTTTAGCGATTTATATTCTTTTAAAAAAATTCGAATTGTTTTCTATTGTTAACATGTATTTTCTGGAATATTGTACTCCTTATGACATAATTACGAAGAATTGTTTCCCTGCTAGAATATTAGGGATTTCAAAATTCAAAAGTAGTAACAATATTTTTGTTGCATAGACGACTATTATTAAATCTCGTGATTTTCTAGATAAAGGGGGGAAAATGTCCACGTCATTTACTTCTGGGACAAAACAGATTGCCCTTTCACTCTGTGTGTGTGTGTGAGACGTGGCTTGCTATTCTTCCCATTTTCTCAATGAGATATGAAAAGAAGATGGCAGTTAAAGAAGTGGAGAAAACAAAGGAAGCAAAGCCAGGACAAAAAGCAAGACGAGAGAATGACGTTTTGCTCAAGAACAACAAATGGCAATAAGCTCTTCTTGGATGATGGACGAGGGGAAAGTTATGATATTTCAGACAGCAAATAAAAACTCAAAAAAAAAAAAAAAAAAAAAAGAAAAAAAACCAAAAAAAATTTTATGTGATATCAATCATGTTTCGTTTGTAACAACAAGAAAATATTTCTTAATGTTTCTGTAATTGTGTTGCAGCCTCTATTTTCCCTCCATGTTTAGTGACTTATTAAATCACAAGATTCACATGAGTTGTAATTAATTCTATTTAATTTCAGTTTGTTATTATATTTGTTGTCTTATTTCAAAACGTTGTCTTGCTATGAACAATGTAAAGAAAAAGTACTTGTCGTGTTTGTCATTTGAGGCGTATGTGCGAATAAATGTCTATGTTACATTTCGCGTATACTGAGAAAAACGGCAAGAAAGTTGAATCCTGTCTGCAGCGCGGGGTGACGCGGTATAATGTAACATACACTTTTGTTCTATAAATCCAACACAATGTTTAACCGCGTGCTCACTCACGGGAAGCGTGTGTAACATAGACTTTTGTTTGGCCTTTTTTTGTAGTTCATTTCCCTTCAGAAATTTCTGAATATCGAGGCCATTTGTTGCAAATTGCAATATGCTCAAACCAAGTCCAAATACATATCAAGGACACATCAGAAATCTTGAAAAATATAGAGAACACAAAACAGCTGAATGTATAGCACATGTACCGAAAACATATCATACACTGTTAAAAAGACCCGAAACATTCCTGGAAGAAGATAGGCAACCATAAATATCTGAATATTTCCAGAAACTTTCTAATAAAGAAAACAGTCATCATTCAGTTTCCAGGAATGCTGGGAACAAACAAAAAACATAGAAGTCTCAGGCGAGACTTGAACATACTGACTGGACTAAACTGCCAATAATAAGAAAGCACTAAACGAACACAGTATAGAGGGTCAGAAATATGTTGCCGAACCCCGAAAACATAATCAAAGTTACTCCTACGATTGACGCCATGGGATCCCAATTATAATTCAGTGGCAGTATCTCCTACTTCTGCTGAAGCAGGTGATCAAAATGGCAGTTGCAAACACTTGATCAGAATTACATGTTTGGTTACGATAAGAAACTGTTTGCACTTTGTGCGCATGTGCGAACATCACACAAACTGAAAATTGAGAACTTCCAGCTGCAAATAGTAAAAATTATCTGAAACATTACCGAATATCTCAAGGCACCTTCCCATTTTGTTTTTTCACAGTGTAGTAACCTTCCAAAGTTCTCGAAATCTACCTCCATCCGAACATGTTCCATATTCCTGAATAAAATGGACATCATTTTAACTTCATCCTGTACTTTTCTTTCACTTACTTTTAAGTCCGTAGATACAAAAGTAAAGGTCTATTACATAATCAAAGGAAATACTGCTGGCTGTAATACGATTGGTACAAAATTGCCTCTGCATACTGGATATTCTTTCTAGATTCATTACAAAATATCTTGTAAATTTATTTTAAGAATAATCGTAGTTCTCATGCTGCGCAACTTTCGAACTACCCGATACATTGACTACAGTGTTAGAAATAAATCTCCATTTTTCTTGTCTACTGATAGAATTCGCCTACGTATATGTAATGGAACCAATATTGAAAAAAACAAGTCCTGCTTTAAGCTGTATGCACAGGTGAACAGCTAACGACATTTCCTCGTCCGATTCCAATCCTTTTTCAAACAATAATAGTGCAGGGAGACGTATTTCCCCCAGAGTCTCCGAACGAAGAGGGTGTGGTCTGTGGGTAGACAGGTGTTCCCTCATTGATTGCTACTACAGACACGAAATTGCTTTTTCCTCCACACTGCTTTCCAGTGTCCCTATTAAAGGCGATAATGCCTTCTTTTTCTCTATTTCTGTATCTTCTGTAAGAGTTTCATTCTATCCTTTTACTGTCTTTTTTTCGTTTCCTCTGCAGTTCTATCTTTCCTTTCTTTTATGCGTCGTACTTTTTCAACAGCACTTGGTTGTATTTAGCAGCCCACTGCTGCCTCCAATTGGTGCCACCTGTGTCATCCACAATTAACGGTTTTATTGCTCGACGTTATATTTTACAATACAAACGGTTTGAACCTGATATACGGGGAGCATTCCATAAGTAAGGGTAAGTTGCCGGGATAGTTAATAAAATTAGACGTACACTTATGAAGTTAGCACAGCATGAATAGACATCTATACGACAGGTTCTGAGAGCATACGACAGATGGCAGGGTAAAGGAGAAACAAATGACAGTGGGAAAATCATGGCCGCCACTAGCGTCTAAGGGAAGCACATGGAAACAAGGCGTGGGCAACTATCGCGCAGGCGCAGAGCTCCTTGAACTATAAGTAACACCGACAAGCTCTTGTTCCGCAATTCTCAGCTTGCTCTGGTGGTTAACGTAGCGGGAAGCTGATCCAGAGGTCCCAAGATCGAATCCTGACGTAGTTACTTTTACATATTTTTTTAAAGAACATTAACTTTTCTTCTTTTTTATGTATATTCGCATTGGGAAATTTAATAAAAATAGTGATTTATTATCAATAAGTGCTTTGGCATTACTCGGCGACATGGTTCTACCAAAGTTACTGGAGGCTACTGAAAGCTAGCATGTATATATATAAATTAGGGTTTAGCTTGGTGTGCAAGGGGGGGGGTATGGTGCGCCCAAAGGGAACTAGACGGCGTGAGCCGCGGGGGGTGGAGAGAAGCCGCCGGTTAGCAGTGGGCATACGCAAAAGTGCTGTTAACTTTCTATTCCACATTGTTTCCATGTGGGCTCTCGTTAGACGTTGTTAAACAAAGCTTCCAAATCTTTATTTGCAAATTGACAGCGTGGTTCAGTGAATAAACGTCGACTTGTGGAGTAGAAGACCGGGGTTCGATTCCCTACGGGTTGAAGCTTTTTTCTCTCAAAGAACTTATTATTAATATATACTTTGTTGCATTTTATTGGTTAAATCTTAAAAAGGTTAGGTTAAGTTAAACCTTAAGACAGTCAGGTTAGGTTAAACCTTAGTCAGGTTAGGTTGAACTTTAACGTTAGGTTAGGTTAAACCTATAAAAAGTTAGGTTAGGTTAGGTTTGCTTACGTTAAACCCTAAAAAAGTTAGGCTAGGTTAAGCCTTAAGAAAGTTAGGTCTACCATTAAAAAGTTAGGTTAGAAACGTCCTCCTTTGAAAAGTAGGATAGGGTAACTTCTAAAGAAAAACAAGCCTTTTGCTACACTCACAAGTATTCTTTCCATCTAGTTTACATATTCCGATCGGGAGACGTTCGCCTAGAAACTTCTAACGTTGCTGACCAAGACTTTACTGACATGGATGCACTAATTAGTGAGGACAGACGGACCTGTCAGTTTTGGAGCCCTGATTAGAAACTGCCGAATCAATGAAGATGACTGAACTGAAACAAGTGTCTCTCTACATGTTTCAGTTGCGGCGCTAGCCTGTGTTACAAACACGTGGACAAAGTTAAAACACCAATACATTTTTGGGAGAGTGGGAGGTCAGTTAAATGTGAATTGCTTGATTCTATTATTTAACTACAGAAATAAATAAAAAAAAAATATTAATTATTTTTACAGCACTAGAATTTATTGACAATGAATGTCCGTGGTATTGAGATCAAATCGGATCTGGATTCATTAAATTTATAAATTTTGAGAGCACTTTTGGAGGAGTTCTATACAAACTCACAAGTACGTATAGAATGTTAATATAATTCAAACAAAACAATAATTTACTTCATGTGAAAAGGTTCCCGGAAATTGTCTTCTCAATCAGAGAGAAACGCGCAGTCGCACAGCACGATTGTAGCTAGAAATGAACAACTCAGGAGTGAGAGAAACATATTACGCAAATTCTACCAGAACTTCTGCGTTGTTTTGTACTTCCGTGTTTTTCATAGTAGGTATTCTCTTGTGTGTTTTAATATAGAGACGTATGGTGTTTGCAGATAACAACATGCTATGTAGGGACTATAATTTGACACGCAACATATACTGTATGTTACGTGAATAAAAATAAAAAAGTAGAAAGATAATTACGTCAAAGTAGGTCAAGTTTCAAACATATATATCGCAAAGTAGTCTGAAAGATAATTCTTCTAGGGTTGTACCCTTCAGAACGGGTACATACTCCGCTCGTTTATAAACAAATTACATATTAATAAAGTTGTCCATTCTTAATACATACCGAAAGTCTGAAAGAGATCTGCACTGCAGTAGCCAGGAAGAGGGGAAATCTGAAGTTTGTAGTCTATAAACGTATATTTATCGAAATGGACAAGTGAATTTTATTCACCATTTTATTCCCCAGTTTTATTCACAATGTATTGTTGTAGTATACTAATAAATTAATCCTTATTTTAATCGTCATGAACAAAATATAGAATTATGGTACAAAGATCAAGGAAGCAACCAGCCAAAAATAGGGACTAAAAAAGAAAAGGGAAATTATGGGAAAAAATTTAAGTTCTTAACGGCATGCTGTCTATTGGTATACATACTTAATTGAACGAATGGCTATAATTATCTAAGCTCTATTTCTACTACGTTACGAAAGAGCTTCTCTTCTCTCCTCTTCTGGTACAGTTTGTAAATTTTACAACTGTCTGCGGATGGATTCGATCACAAAGTACCAGGTTCGAATCCCACCGCAGACGGTTGTAAAATATCCAAACTGTACCTAGAGATGAGACAAGAGATCATCGCTCGAAAATGTAGTAGAAATATGTAATTATAATCGTGAAGAAAGTGAACAAAGTTCAACCAATACATTTATTTTTTTTCTTCTATTTTACGCCGTTTCGGATCCAATGTAAGTAACCTCGATCTATTACACGAAAGTTACATAACAAATAACGACCTACTGTAAATACATAATAGCCTATTTTTGGAAATTTGTGCTACATAGCTTCTTTGTATATTTCCCAACAAGAGGAAGTCAAAATATGTAATGGTGAACCTATGACATCGCTACTGGTCTCGACTAAATGAACGAATCGTTTGTTTGTTGTTGTTGTTTTAAAAATGATATCCAAATATTGTTGGTCGCGTACATATAAGACCATAGGACCTCAACGGGACTCAAAATGGCGTTGTATCTGTTGTGGCTATAAATTCATTGGAGCACTCCCCAGAATCAATGAAGGCTGTGTCTGATGCATAGATCATGTATTAGAATCAGTACTACTTAATTTCGTGTGTTATTATAATTTTCATATCAATTAGTTATACAAGAATAGTAAATTATCCTTCGTTTCAACAACAGATACAATTTTTCAGAGGGTATTTCCTGTAATATCTTACCAAATATTTGTTGTGGGAAAATATTATGTATTGTGAGTCACCTTTAAATCTTTTCGTATGGTAGATATTAGAATTTCATAGCTAGAAAAAGTCAGGAAATGAAATTTCTCAGTTACCTCTAAAATCCCATCTAAGCCGTGACTCAAAGGGAAAATATTTTCCTTATCCCTTAGATGAATTCTTAATTTCAATTTATTTATGCCCTTAAGGCATCTCAGGCTCAAGACGGGCTATGGTGGGACAAGGAACGCTGAAAGATAGTTGCCCAGGACCTAGTTAGTAGGTATCATCCCGGCATTTGCCTGGTATGACTGAGCTAAAGCTCTGAAGAAACCTTAGTCAGAATCGGCGGCCGCTGAAATTGTTTCCAGAACCTTTCCGAATGCTACTTAGCATTCGCTTGAATAGTTAAACAAATATTTGGAAAATTTTAAACAGACGCATTAACCTGATATGACTGAGGAAGAACCATGGAAAGGGGCAGGATGGCCTACTGTTGGGCACCGAACCTTTAGAATACGAAGTTGCCCATTGAGCTACGGCCGATCAGCATTTGGTCAACAAAAAGGTAAGTTGTATGCTGTAAGTTGTGAAAAAGTAAGTCAGTATAGAACAGTATAAAAGCACCTGCAAAGAAAAAAAAATGAACTAAGTAATGTTAACCAAATGTGATGGGTGAATGAATATAGTACATATTTTGTTATCCACGACCTGGTCTAGGTTCCTGCAACAAAAGTATTAGAGGTAACGATGCCTAAATTATTTATTTGAAAAGTGTAATGGCTCACATTACTAATAAAATGTTTCCCTCCCTATCAAATACTCATTCTAACGAATGGCTCTAGCTACACTTCTTGTTCAGTAAACAATCAAACAAGGAAGTAAACAGACATATATCGTAGCAGTCTGCGCTTAACAACAACAACAGACTGATGTATGACAGACTTTAAAAATCATCGAATGCAAATTCCTTTAGAAGCCTACAATTTGTTAATGAAGTTCAGAATTGGGCAGAAAATGATAAAATAAAGTTATAATTAAAATTACTATATAAAACATGTGTACGAGTCGACGTGACCCAAGCAGTAGACCGTCTGATTAATCGGGTGGTCAGGGTTCAAATCCCGGCCAGGACACTGGAGACTTTTCTCGCAGTGTTCATATGCATTGCACTCTCATTAATTTTAGGTAATCGTGACTTATTTATTTAAAATAAATTGTTCAGTGGTGATTATCTAACATTTGGTTCTCTTTATATCAACCAAATAGTTTGGTACTGGTTGCAGTAAAAAAAAAATGTTTCATTACCAAACTGTTCTTCTGCGTAATTTATAACATATATTTCACCATATGAGGCGTAGAACGACCAGGGCTAAAATTAGATGATATTTCAAAATCAATTTGTTAATAACAAGGAAGCATTCCGCTCACTCTCTACCAGAGAAGTATTCTGCTTTTATGGGGAAGATCGACACGTCCGGACCCCAGTATTATAATTTCTCTCTAATATTACATGTATTTGAGGAATCTATGTTTAATTTAATCTCCCAGCACGTCTGGTCAGCGTGGGAGCAGTAGACCAACTTCTTCTGGAAGAGGCCTCATCCTGTAGTGGATTGAGTATGGCTGTGAATTATTATTAATTATAAGGGGAACAGTATATAATTATATATAGAAGATGTATGGTGCCCATAAATTATTCACTGGATACCTGTTCTCCATTGAAAATCCCATCCAGGTATAGAGGAGTTCGTTTAGTAGCAGCACCATTATCTCAAAATCCTCTTTATTGTGTTTGGCGACACTCATCACACCATTATTAACGCCAACCGCGCAAGAAGGGCAATATGTGGGGATTGTGGGAAACGAATTCTCCGTTAACTACTCATCATTGTTACAGGAGAGAATTCAACAAGGACTTCCAACTACTGAACAACCCGTGAAGTGTTGGTTAAAACAATTTGATGACGTCACAGGATCATTCAGTAAGTTCGAAAGTAAGATACCAGTGGTTCAGTTGGTTATTATTAAGATTGTTAACCTGAAAATACTGCACCTAACGGAAAATTGCAATTAATGTCGTGAATACAGTGGACAATCTGAGCTGGTACACTTTATTTTCACATTGGGGAACATAGCAAATGGCATCCTGGGTTCATTGTAATCACTTTGTTGTGCTTTCACTATTGATATGATTGACCTAATAATAACATATCGAAAGGAAACTAAACAAAGTGGGGAATGAGACACGAGTTGTTGTGAGATGTCTACAATTTGTTACACTATTGGCGTTGTTGATGACGTCATAGAAGCCATGTAGCTGCTTTCAGGCAAATTACGGAAGTTTTCTATGGATTAATTTGTGTAACTCCAAAAAAAATATATATATTTGCAAATCAATGTTGTGATTTCTACACCGAATTTTGTCAATGGGAGTATCTGTGCTATAATTTGCAAGTCTTACAGTTCCAGGTCAATCAACAGGCATTTCTTGGATCACAATGACCACACCATAGTTCTTCTGTAAGTAAAATATCACTTCTCTTTGATTGCTGGGTAGTTTTTGTTGGTACGTTGAACTAGAATCTATTTTATGTAACTAATACTTAATGGCTTTTGAATTTTAAGATCTTCGTGCGTGTGTCTCCCTGTGTATGTGAGAGAGAGAGAGAGAGAGAAAGAGAGAGAGACAGGAGAAAGGGAGGCAGTAGCATCAACTTCCAATACCAATTCATACGGAGCTTAATTTTGGAACTGGAAAATCATATTTAGAAAGAACATTACACTATCTGAAAGAACATGGGAGATGGTAATTGCAACAAGCTTAAAACCATCACATGAAAGCAAATACTGTAATCCAATGTTGAATATTTCATCAAGTAATTATCTTTCTCATTAAGAGTATTAATTGAGCCATTGCTAATATATTTGCACTGATAGGACGACATCATAATTACTAGAATCGTTCGTTCTGTATCAACGTTCTGTTTGAAAAGCAGGATTAGCGTATTTAGAGAAGACCCACTTTATCCACGATTTTTCAGTGAAATAATTCCTGGCGTTTCCATGCATTTAACACTACAGACTAAACTAAAACATTTGTCTAACGTTTAAGGTGGCATCAAGTTGCATAAACAATAGATTTTAAGGTCTAATAATCAAGCATGAAATATCGTATCATGTTTTTCAAGTATCACAATTTATTATTATTTCAAGATATATTTATGATGTGTGAATATCACTAGGGGATATAAAAAGAAAAACACAAATAGTTTATCAGATAGACAAAACATACCAACAAAAGGCTTTAATGTACACTCTGATACAAATAAAATGTCAGATTCACTAAGTCTAATAAGTTGCACAATGAGGGTAAACCAATCCGATATTTGATACAGATTTCAAATGAACGTATTGTGTTGTTTGCGTATATCGTCCAATATTGCCAGTTTGTCCAACTTCCGAATTTTAAAAAAGAATTCAACTTCCATTTTTAATGAATGTGAGTGTACTTCTGCCAATCGAACACAATTGGCTAAAGTTGCATAAATGCCTTTAAAAATAAATTCCATGCCAGTGAAACAAGGACGTTTATGAAAACGTTTTTGAACATTGGGTTCCTTAAAGGTTACAATGTCCGCAATCACATGCTGGACAGTAAAGCTATTATCACCCGGGTCTCTGGATCAGCTTCTGACTCGTTAACCATTAGATAAAGCTCGTAATTGTCAAGAGTGGGCCGCATTGTTTCCATATGAGCTCTTCCTAGACGCTAGTTTATAAAAGTACTGGTCCCTGAACCGGAAGTCGTACATGATTACTGTTATGATCCGGACGTCTGCTAACAATTGGATTGTCACAATCTTATCGAAATGATGTTTATTCTGTTTTAAAACAACACAATTGAATCTCTTGAGCGCGGAACCGCCACACTATTTTCCATTCACCAGAACCAACTTGTAAATATAACTTCGCTAGAACATCACTTACAGCTCAACACAATAGCTCTAGGTGTAAATATTTAATTTCAAAGGCATCAAGAGGCAACAAAATTCAAAATCATTTTGTCCATTACATTGAACCTTACGGCTGGTTGAATTTTTTTTCTCTCGAAATTAAACTTTTGGCGCTTAGGTCACACTGCTTTTAAGAGCGTCAATTATAGCCTGGTTATAGTGCATATACGTGTCTGGCTACATAGCCCACAGATTCAAATGCACTGAGTAAGAGGTTTAGTGAGACTGAGTGGTGAAGACGACGACACAAACCAGTGAGAGCAGACGTTTGGCACTAGTGCTCGGGGGAAAGGACTAACTAAAAGACGATTCACAATGATACTCCAACTTTACACTTTACTCCCAGACTATTTTAACTCATGTTTAGATCTTCGTTGATAATAAACATTGTGACACTTTAAAAATGAAGGGTGTCGGGAGAAAACAGGGAATGTCCATTTCTAGCGATTTTGTGCTGTATAATTGGGGAAAATTGGAACTACAAAACTATCAAAGAACGAAGTGTTAAAACTCGTAAATGAGCACAGAAGCCGTACATATTTATTTGGTGAGCCGTTTAAACATTAAACGATTAAGGAATTAAAACTTAACTTTCTCAATAAACATGTTTTGTGACATTCTTTGTTAATTGTTTTCGACACTCTTCAAATCTTCATTTCGTTCATATATTGTTCTTTTTTAAAAAAACTAATAATCCCGATTTGATCAAGAATATAATTTATTTTCCTAATTGCGCAGATCATACGTTGCTTATTAAAAATCTTTGGTAAATTTTATTTTTATGTGGGCCAGTCTAGTAACTTTGGACTTCGGCCCGTCACGATTCGCCTTTAGCTATTAAAATTCACACCCATACCCCTTCCTGGACTCGACCCCGGGACCTTCGGCCGGCACGCTGCTTATTATCACTAATACATTTATTGCAGCTTAGAATACTTTTAAATAATCTATTTTGAAGTCTGTCCAGCTGTGAGATTACCAAAATAATAAGTCTTAAAAAGTATCAAATTTAAAGAAGTAATAACGATTGCGGCGTACTGCGCAGACTAAAGATATTAATTGAGACACCTAGTATTTTGCGGCTTTAATATACTATACTGCATCAGCCTTACCTGATTTTTTTTTCTTCTCCATCCTAAAAAAAAATACAGATACAAAATATACCTTACCTATATTCAAAAATTCCATTTTATAAACTGACTTGAATCCAAACCCCCAAATTTATCCCAGGCTTTGTTGTCATAGAAAGTCTGCAGAGGCAGATATGGAAGTAAAGTTGATCCACAGAATTTCAGTTTTAGTCCTTCGTCGTCTCTCTACGCGCACCAAACCCAGAGGCAACAAAAAAAGAGAGATCCTTTCCTTCGAATCGATGATGTTGCAGGAACATCATTTGTATACCCGAGTAAGTTGAAGCTCGCATCTGACGTTGCGCGCATACACACACACACACACACACACACATGTATAAGAGCCAAGGCAGATGTAGTGAGCGGAGGGCATGCGTGGGGGGAGAGGAGCGGATGGCGTGTATCTCCGGAAATGAATGAGTGCACAAGATGTCTTCAGAAGGGAGAAATCACATTTGGATGTCAGGATGAAAGCAGAGAACAAAACACAGAATCAGAGAAGGAAGCATGGATTCAAAACAAATTTTGAATATGTAAAAAAAAATGTACTGTTTGCAGCTGAAAAAACGAGAATGTACGTTTCAGTGCAGTATCTCACATTATAAACCACACATTGAAGTTTTCCTCCATTAAAGGGTAAGCAAGTGACATTTATTATTTAGCATCATTTTATATTAATGTACGGTCAGCGCCAAACGTTTGTAACCAGTTGTAAAATTTCCTCTCCGGATAACTTCGGAATAGGTAAACCAATTTGGGTACAATTTCCTGTAACTTAAAGAGAATATGATTTTCTGTACGTTACAGAAAACCACACCCAAATCGAACTATCCATTTCGAAGTTATTTGAAGAAAACTACTGGGTACAAATTTTTGACGCTGACTGTACTTGAAAAGGATTGAACATGCAGATGTGACCAAAATTCGTCGATGTTTGAGTTATGGTGTTTCTCTGCGATCACTTTTCCAGAAGCTTAGTTTAGATACCACAGTGACAATCGCCTGGTCAATCTAAGGAAAGCTCTGGATGGCCTGCTGTAGGGCTCGAACTTGTTACCTCTCTAGTGTCATTCCAAACTCTGCAACTGCAACCATTGTAATACGGACGCTGAGTAACATTTTGTGCAGCATTCATTGTATATATATAATGCTGGAATGCTGGATGCACGAATTTTGGTTAACAGTATTTAGTTCTGGCAATGGCAGGTCATGTTTTGAGAAGAATGAATTTAAGAGAGATTTAATATTTATCATACGTAGTAATTATTCTGGCTTTATATATGAAATATGAGATGCTAAGCCTAGAACATTATTAACGTAACTATACATAAGATATATTTTCGTGTTGCCGCAATTGTTTAATTGCAAGAATTGACGTTTAGAATTTGCAACGAATATTTGCAGATTAAGAAATTCATGGACGGTTGGATTAAACATATATACAGAATATGTAACTTTCGTTTCAGGGGAAGGGGAGGGGGTGATTGCAGTTGGTTGAAAATGTTTTAATGAGATACTAGCCCAGCTCATCTTACATTTTGTAGTTCTTGTTTAATCCCGACTTCCTTTTACGAATAATATTGCAATATCGGTAAATGTCTTGGTGTAGATTTGCCAACGGAGTCATATGTACTTTAGGAGTCAAATGTGGTTATTGTAATTATACGATAATCCACCCAAATTGTGTTTAATGTTGACCTATGAAATGCTATGTTCTTTTATATAAGGTCCAGACGGCGTCAGTACTTTAATTGTTATTTAGTAATATCTAGCATTAACAGTTGTCTTATATCTAGTCCAAGCGGACCTAGCGTTGTCAGATATTTCTGCCATCTGCTAAGCTTTCTTAAACAACTGCTTGAGGACTCTGCTTCATGTCGGTAGGCCGCTCACCTATCTTGATCGTGGTAGGTTCTAGGTTCCATTTTTCTAAGCTCACTGGTTCATTTACGAGTTTAATGACAATTCAAAAATGTATTATCAAAGTTTTTAAAAGGTTGACTGAATCGAAATTTAAACAAATACGCAGTAAAATAACAATTTAGTTTGTGTGTTGATACAGATACTCTTTAAGTTAATAAGAACATGCTAACAGTGAATTAATATGAGTCTAAGCAATTCTGAAATGTAACAAATATCAAGTTTTCACATTAAATAAAGTGTAAAAAAAAACAATGTCGTACAGTTTGATGTTCCTACTTTTCCAAAAGAAAAAAAAAAGAATCTAATTTTTACACCACAGCTACTTCTTCTGTTTTTATATTTCGGATCAGCGATTATAGAAAGGCCATCAGCATTGCTGATTCGATATACATGTAGCAGCCAATGGCCAATATTTTACATCTACGATCTGTGACGAAACGTCATTAAAATATAGAACAGATTAAAAAAAAAAAACATCAGATCACTCCACTTCATCTTCTCTCCTGAGTATTTTGTAGGAATTGAATCTTCTGGGTTTTTAACTTTGAAGAGGGAGGAAAATGCACATATAACATGACTGTGTAACACGTAAAATACAACAATTTTACAGCATCATCACACACAGCCAAAGCACTATCTTTCCTCTTGAAATAGCTGCATTCAGAGTCACATTAACAGACTTTCTGAACGCGAGGGATATAGATAGAGAGAGGGAGATGTCGGCAGTCAAAATGGGTCATCATCGATGTGTTTTGAGTGGAAACGAATGCTAAACCACTGTTTTAAATGTGCACTTTTATAGAGAATAAAATTTATGAAGCTCTCTCTTTTTTGGTTGAAAGTGAAAAAAAAAAAAGAAGAGTGGCTCTTCGGCTGCCACTGCTTACGTCATCAATAGCTTCACCAATGGTTGATGGGGGGAGTGAAGAGATCAAGTTAGCCGCTACCACACATATGTCCATGTGAATAAATTAAACGACCCTATTTGATTCGAACATAAATAAAGCAAATGGAAACATAAACAGGAACAATAAAGCCCAAAGCTTCTTCTTTTGTCTGTAAGAAGACTACCAGATTGTTGGACAATTTCTGTATTTTATTGATTGCATTGTAGCAGCTGAAAAGGGATATTTTAAAGCCCTCCCGGGGATGGGGTAGGTAAAGTATGTGTGTAGTGGAAAAAAGATTTTTAAGAACCTATACCATGCAGTAAGCGAAAGACAAAGATGGGTGGGGGCGAAGGAATACACATCAGCGAAGATTATAATCAGAGTTAGGAGTTTTAGGTTCGCACCTTTTTCTTGTAGAGCAAATTAGGAGTGTCTGAAACAAACCAGCCTGTGAAATGTTGCCTTGAGTTGAAAATTGAGACAATTTTCCAGCACTTTTCCCCCCTCTTTGGGGGGCCTTTATCCCGTTTTTGCACCACTCTGCCTATATAATCCCCTTTCCTTCCCTTTCACTACTACTTTTTAATATTATCCACAGCACATTTTGTCATTTAATTTACTTTTGAGTCTCATTTGGATTGCAATTTGTATTATGTATAATGATAGTGAACACAGGATTGAAGGCAGAGTACACCTGTAGTAACAATGAAGAATTCAACACGCTGACACGTGATAAAATTTGGCTTTACTGTAGAACAACAATTGGTTGTAATGAATTTTACGTCAGCCGTGAGCCGAGTGCACAGATATCGCATGGGGAGTCTACTACTCTATGTCCATTGCACTCTCTCCTTCTACAAGTAATTTCATTGGAATCGGTTGTCTCCTGTTAGTGAATGTAAATGTGTTGCTTAACCAGTTTAGTGCAAGATTTCGTCATGCCGAACATGTCAAAATCCGGATTTTTCGTCCTGACTCAAGAATTCAAAAGTAGGAATTCATTGAAACTGATGGAACTGTTTGTTATGCGATGCACAGTTTGCGATTCAGGGAATCACGTTAGATCAAAAACAACAGATACAGCATACAACATATTTCCATCCTTAACGACCAAAAGAACAAACAATCCCGACAGCTTCTATTACGAAATACCTTTAAGTAGTGTTCTTAGAAGATCTAAAATTCAAAGGAATTTAACATCGATGTGTGTGCAGCTCTTACTGAGGTGGGAATTATACTCTATAAGGTGGCTTAGTAATCTGAAGGACCTGGGAACAATCCCAAAGGTCTTCCATCCTGACTGAAGGTTTTTTCCAGGGTATTTTTTCAGTCATATCAGCCAAATACCGGGATTGTACCTGGTCGACTATCTTTATCGCCATATTAAATCGGCCTAAGCCTGAGACTACAAAAGTACATAAATAAATTCAACGTCTTATCTTCAAATAAAAGAAACAAGCTTACTTTTTCAAACTGAGAGATGCGTAATATTGTGAAGTACAACAGCTTATTTTTTCCTTCTTCAGGTTGCTGATACTGGTATGTAACCTAATGAATACAATTACCTCTTCACCTATAATTTGTACTAGTAACTTTTGTAACTTTCAATAAATATATCACACCAAATTCTTGCCCCTTTGTGTCCCCGTTTTTGGTATTATTTTAGCATCTTTTCCCCTCCCTTTTTCCCTACGAAAATTGCCCCTAAAAATCCTAACCCCGATTATAATATACTCAACCTTTCTCACGCTGTAGAATTACAAAATTTCATGTTTTATTTAGTAACTTAAATGTTATAACATCCGTGTCTTGTCTACGAGGGACTTGGCTGTATTTTAAGAATATTCAAAATGATAAAGGAACATTATTTTCTGAAGAAGTAAAGATCTTGGGTATGGCAACATTTTGAAAAACTAGACCAATAAGTCGCTACTGTAACCGAAATTCGAATTCTGATCCCATGTTTGTCCTGAGACTGATGTACGCATAAGGGTAAATTTTTTGAGGGGTGGTTTTATAGGAAAAACTATTTCTGCATGCGTCGGTTTGGAGCTACTTTGCGCCTACTTACTATAGCAACCAGCTTCATTAAAGTAAACATGGGTATGTTTAATATTGCAGAATATTCAATTTTTGTTCCAAACAGGCTGTGTAGAAGAAATCAGATGTGTTCTTCTGACAGTGAGAGGCAGAAGAAGAGAGATAGACACGAAAAGTAAAAATAAAGGAAAAAGAAAAGAAGAACAATAAAACAAACATGAAAATATTTCATTGATTTATTGTTACGTTGTAAATTGTATGTATGAACGTAATAAGAAAGGAATGTAATTTCCTTATGTTTATTTTATTGCTCTATATCTTTTTCTCTTTCTTCCTTTGGTTGTTATCTCCTCTATGCTCTCTTTTCTCCACTTCTCTCTCTCCCCTCCGGCCCCTCTCTCTATGTCCCTCAGTGGGATATGTTCTCTGATTTCTTGCTTCGTCGCCATTTAGAACGAGAACTGAATACCCTGGAATGGTATATTAACCCGCTTTTATTATAATGTAGGCGGGTGGTATAATGACTAGGCGTAAAGTAACTCGTAGTGGACGCATACGAATTTTTTCTGTATAACAATTTCTGCTCGTGTGTGTACCATTGATCAACCAACTTGTGTGCATATGGAAGATTTCCCGCGTCTCAGCTCAGGCAGCTAATGTCTGCTGGTATAGAGGGTCGTAGCGCTTGCGCACATTTTCGTTGAGAATTCTATTTTTCCTTGAAAATCATGCAGTACGCGAGAATTTGATGTAAATTTCCTTTATGGCACTGTTAGAACGAAGAAACCAATTTTTCTGTGCGTTTTTCAAAATACTTTAGACATCGTTTCAGCAATAATGGATTGCCGAAATCATGGAGTCACAAATCCACGATACTATCTAGGTAGCATGTCATCTTGCAACAAGATTGTCAGTCACTTGCCTTAAGCTTCAAACTTCATATTGTTTTGAACTTAATAAACAAGCATAAAAGAAACTTGTTGGAACAACTTAAGTGGCTTGTTTGTTATAACTAACCTAATTCAAGCATGTTGGAACCCGTAGTTATACTGAGAAGCTTGTTAAACTTGAAATTTGTTTGAATTTTGTTTCGTTGCACTTCTTCTCTGGTCTCAGTGTGATGAAGTCCCATCACGTGTCAGGATTGTTTCGCCGTAAGCTAATCTTCGCCAACTCCCATCCTTTTACTACAGGCGTCTTTTACGATCTGATGAACTAAGTATAAATAGCGCTTGGAAAAAGAGCTAGGGCGTGTCGTGTCGTGATCTGATGACTACAGCGTCAGATTTGTGTGCTGGTGGTCTCGGATCGATTCCAACCCAGACCAACGTTTTTATTTTTTAAGAAGTACATTATGTTTGTTTTTTTAGAAATACATTTTTCATTAGACTGCTTGATTCAACGTTGTTTAAATCATTTTGGCTTGATACGCTAAGCTCACATTAAGTTGCCCCACTTGTTAAAACAACCTTGATTCACTTTTGAGTCAGGTCAAAATTGGTATGAGGGGATGACGATCATCACCAATTTGACCAAAAAAAGGAGGAGTAGCTAAATTGGGAGTAGATATATGACATATTAGTACTCATTACCGTGGCCATGAAAATTCTTCAAGATTGTCCAATACTTTGGTAACGAACTCGCCATCAAGCAAAGGGTTGATCCGTGTCTTGGCTTTTCATTCTCCGCGCTTGTGGTCAGTGGAAGCACACAGCAATCTCTTATTTTTTTACTCATGGCTACTTGAGTTTCTTACTATTATTCCATAATTCAAAGGGAATAACGCGTTCAGAGTTGACACACCTTGAGTGTTATTCAAGTACTCATTTTATACTCACAAAACTTTATTTATCTTGCTACATAAATATAGAGCTGCACTTTGTTTGAGTATTAAGCATACTCGTTACTATGGCAACACTAAGAAAGCGACGTAGGATGAATGTAACAGTTCGTTGCATATTGAATGAAGCACTCTAGATGTGATTGAAAGTAGGAGTATGCGGAAGCGAATCCTAAACGGACCCACTCTTAGAGAACCGGGTGCCAAGTTCCAAGATCCGGATCTAGTTACCCGTCCAAGATCCGAATCCTCGGTTCCAAGATCCTAGTGATGAGCACAAGAGTCTTGGTCTTGCAGTTTTGTTCTTGGTCTTGCATGCGAGACCAAGACCAAAACCAAGACCAGGGATACCGGTGCAAGACCAAGACCAAGACCATACCTGTAAGACTCGCGCAAGACAAAGACCAGCCTGCAAGAGTCTTGCACACGAACTATTTAAATATTTTTAAAATGTGGAATGGAAGGGGAAATCATTCTATCCTTCACTTGAATTTCTTTTGCGTCTGTAAAAATACCGCTGGAGTGAAGCTGTTCCCAGTTTTGCAAACCGTGTGAGTGGATCTGAGAATCATGCCGCTGATACTGTAGCATACTAAACTAAACGTACACTGTACACTAATGTACACTAAACTTACAATAGAAGGAAAAAGTTTCTGTTAAGGGCCATGTAAAGTTAAGATCACCGACAAGAGATGGTAGCACTATATCCGTATGTGTCTAATGTAATTTTATCGTTGCTCGAAATTTCAATGCTGCTCCTACAAATTCAATTCTAGAGAGTTCAGACTTTCAGGGAAGAAAGTTAATAAGTAATTCCAAAGTTCTATCCGTGCCGATTTTTCATTTTCTATCTTGTTCATTGTTGAAATCGCTTAATTGTTGTTATGCCTATAACTATGAAGCTCTTTCAACAATGAATAAGAAAGAAAATAAAAAATCGGCACAGGTAGAACTCTTGAATTACTTATGAACTTTCTTCCCTGAAAGTTTGAACTCTATAGGATTGAATTTGTAGGAACAACATTGAGATTTCGTGCAACGATAAAAATACATTAGATACATACGGAGACAGTGCTGCCATCTCTTGTCGGAAATCTTGGCTTTACATTCCCCTTGAGGATAATTTGGATAAAGGGCAAAAGGAAGCCTGATGTCCTGGCTTTTTTGATGTTAGGTTTGTCGTTCTTTGATCTATTGATTCAGATAAAGGTGGATTATGGTCAGTTCGGAGTCTGTACTGATTTGTGTAACCAAGTCTTTGCGTTCTAAGCTACTAGTCGATTTTATAAAATGTCTGTTGATATGTCTTATTGAAAACTGAGTTCTGTTTTATGTGTTATGCT
>JAGDQP010028676.1:0-21519 GCA_022664845.1 Lepisma saccharinum
ACAAGTTCAGTCTTCGCAATATGTATACCAACGATTCAACGGGGGGGCAGATCCTTTACGACAAGTTCAGCCTTCGCAATATGTATACCAACTTAATAAAAATAAAATGTGTTAACCTCCTAATACACACTTTTTCTTGTTTTCTGTACAATACATTCCGCCTTCCAAATATGTATAGACCCCCCCACCCCCTCACATTAAAATAAATGTTACAAGTTTTGCCTTCATATTATGTAACTCTCCTAGTACTATCACCTCACCCTATCAAGTCCTTTCTTTTACAAGTTCAATTCAATATGCACAGTTAAAAAAAAACTGCCTAGTTGCCATATTTTTTTCATTGACCTTGGACTTTGCCCACATACAACAAATTCATGGTACTCTTCTACTCAGATGCTCTTCTCTCATCGTTTTTTGAGTCAGTATTTCGCTGCTTCTTTTACCTGAAGGTGCATTCGTGAGGTCGCCGTAGTAACCTGGAGGCCATCTGTTTAAGTAGTTCGGAAGACCCCAGTGATTTGAAGGAATACCCGTCATTGGGCCTTCTAATTTCCAAGGCTTGTCTCACGTCCGTCATTCTATGGCCCCAGGTGCTTGCGCCATAAGAAATTATGGATCTTTTAATTGACTTATGGTATAGCCTTATTATGTTTAGTGGAATGTTTAGATCTCTCTGAGCTAGGGTTATTATTATTATTATTATTATTAGAATTGTACTTGCAGCTTCTCTAGTATATTTTTTAGTTTTTCATCCAGCATAACGCCGAGGTATTTTAAAAATTCCGTTCTTCTTATTGTAGATTTATTTATTTTTATTATTGGACCTCTTCCGTGATCTAATTTTCCCTTAAAGAGCATAAAGTTTGTTTTATTGGCCGAGATAGGAAGCTGGTTCTTTAGGCACCATAACTCCAAAGCTTTCGTAATGTTGATTGCCTTGGTTTCAATGTCTTTTCTGCTATTACCGGACGCAAGAACCGCGATATTTCAGTTGTGTTACTTTAATTCTGTTAATGTTATCGTACAATTTATTGAGTGCATTCTCTGTTGGCTTGTTTTTCCTAAACCCACATTGCAGTTTATATGTTTCAATTTTTATCTTATTGCATGTATTTTTCGTGTTAGAATCTTTAAAAAAAAAATACTTATTACATTTAAGAGCTTAATTGGCCTATAACATTTTGGATTAGTTTTATATTAATCATCTCCTTTTAGTAGTATTATTAATTTTGTTGTTTGCCAAATGGATGGAAATTTTGATTTATCTGTAGACAAGTTAAATAATTTAATCAAATACAGGGTCCAGAAGTCAAGTTGTTTCTGAAGATTTATTTTTTTATGACATCTTGTCATGGAGCTTGTTTTAGTTTTTAATATATTTAGAGTAGCTTCTACCTCGTCGTTCGTAATTTTGTTTATTTTCTCAAATTGTGTGAATTAGTTTATTTCTGGAGGATTTTCAGAACTTGAGGTGTATGCGCGAATACAAGTCTATGTGCTATATTTTAACATGGAACATAGACTTTTGTTCGCGCATATACCTCATTTATTATTGTAAATCTGTTTTCATCATTATAATTAGGGAAAATGTTATTTATTACCCCAGTACCACACAAATATTGAACATCCGTGGATTAAACGTTAGTACCGAAACGTTATGTTAACGTTGTAAATGTACCGAAATGTCTGCCTGTTCAACGGTTTATTTAACGTTGAATAATAGTTGAGAATAAACGATGAAGAAACTGGTTTAGTTGGCCAAAACAAAGCATGAATGTTGTCTATTGGTATACACACATTTAGTTTCATTTTAGCCGTTGCTTTTATCACGATATACGGTGTTAATTTTCCAACAATAAATAATCCGAGCGGTTGCTGTGGAGTTCGAACACAGGAACGTTCTGCACTTGATAGCTCGATGCGTTGACCACTTATCCAAGAATCCACCTGGAGAGGTCACTACTCTTTTACTGTATCGTTGAAATTAAATGTTCGTTGAAATATAGTTTAAAATTCAACCTGTTTTCAACATGCAAATTAAAACCTGAAACATATAGTTATTTTCATTGTATTTGCTTTTAATTATAATGTTTAAGAAATTAAATTAGCAATACAATTGAGAAACGATGCCTAGGACATAGTATAAATGATAGTTGAAAGTACATCACTAACGTCGTATCAACGAAATTATAACTTCGTTGAAATATGTTTTAAAGTTGAATCTGTTTTCAACGTGCACATGAGAATACCAAAATTAGTTTGTGTCATTAAATTAGTTGTTGAAATATGATTTAAAAATAAACGTATTTTTTCAACCGATAACGGTTAATCGTATTAATAGAGAATATGGTACACCGTCGCCATTGAACGAATATGTTTGTGGTATGATGAAGATTACGATAAAGTGTTGAAATTGTAATATTCCGATTAAATAGGTAATATTTATTCATTATATTAACATAGCACCAACGAATACCTCTGGTGATGTAGTGTTCTGACACTATCAAAGGGTACAGACTCGATTTACTTCATTCATGGAAGCGATCCTAAGATAATTTCATGAGCAAGGGGCCCAAGATCAGAACAGGATATACAGATAAGTAATGCAGTGGTATAGTGATGATTGGCAGCGTAGTATCCCAAGGTGGTGCCCACCATCCTACCACAAAATGGAACGAGAAGAATGTGTTCGCGAGCTGCGAGTGTTGGAAGCAAAGTTTATTAGCGCAATAATGTAATGTATGCGCAATAATGTAATGTAGACAAAGGGAAAAAGATGTTATAGCATATTTGATTCTATTATTATTTCTTAAATGTTATAAACCTTGTATAATGATGAATAGTCATATAATGTATATATCACTTATCTATGTATCAATCGCTTGTATTGTGAAGATCATTACCACTATTATAGTTTTGAATAGTCTATTACATGTAATCTTCAGGCTTTCTTTATGATCCGTCCAAGGTATCCTCGTTCGGGTGTCATGTATTACCACCACACAACAGGCAGACATACACAGAAAATTCGATCCATAAATTTTAACTCAACAAGTCCAGTTAAGGGTTTTCTGGTACCGTCAACAAAACATCTGGCACTACGAACTGGACAAGAGCCACCTTGTATGGTACATGCAGCGAAACACAAATGGTAAAAAGGGTTCTGGTTAACGCAACTAAACCTCGAGTAACAGACACTGAACAATATAGTACCAAGAACTGAACTCCAACATGTCTGATGCCAGTTACTATGTATTTCGCAACATGTTACTAAACATTAACAGTAACAGGCACCTAATATGTAATGAGGAGAACATAACTGGGCGGTTATAGTTGCTGCTGTCATACATCCAGTTGAAAGTATATTTACTGAATGTCTTGAAAAGTGGCAGCTATTTTTTTTTTTTTTTTTTTTTTTTAATATCATCGACCCGAACAGTAAAGTAAACGTCATTATGATACATACTCTTGAGGTGTCTCACTTCACGAATCTGTTTTCTTCATAGCTCTATTCTAACACAGGATCAATTAATAAATTTTCCAAGTTTCGAATAATTAAAGTCTTCATAAATGTCTTTACTCCAGAAACTGTTTTCGTAACAAAAAAAGGACTAGTAAAATGTCAGCAGGAAGGGTGGAACAGGGGTACAGCGTTGGACAATGAACAAGCAACTCTGACGGTCGTGTGTTCGAACTCCACTCGTGACCTTTCTTTTTTCGCTAGTCAATACTGTTTTACTATATGCGTCCAGTAACAGGCACTATAACGTCTGGTACACTACTTACTGAACATATTAATCCGTTCACTAAATACCTTTAACTAAGAAGTTCAGTTGGCATTACCTTATGTTCTGCTGTCCCATATGGAACTGAACATTTGACTGCTTGCTACTGGATGTTAAGTGAATTTTTTTCTGCGGACAAGTATAATGTTTTTAATTGCTGTAATAATGTGCTAGTATCAATGGCCACAAATATGACTTACAGATGTCGCTTTCCTATCAACACTGTTAACATGTGACTTTGATTGCAATTATGTATAAAATAATTAAAATATGTTTGATTTAATGGGAACGATTATTCTTCTTATTGAGTAAAAATGAGAAGAAGCTTTCTAATACATGTAGTTACTTTTAAGCAGTGTAAAACATGTACTTGCAGAAAGTTGTATGATCTATTTTAATACCCCGAAAAGGCATGGAACTAACTTAGAACGTTAAATATAGCTGTTTTACCTTAAATAGGTTGTTCTTTTATTAATCAGTTTTCCCTTTCAAGTTTGTTGTCATTCCTGAGATACTATGTTTGGGTTCAGTTAACGTTTCCTACGATAGTGTACTATCTCTTTCGTGGGAATTCCTATCGTAGTCGCAAACTTGTTGGAGCCAAAAAAAGGCAACTTCAATAGTATGTCTCGTTAATGGAAGCTACATTCGGTTCGGAAGAAAACCACAAATCAACCAAAAATATTTGCCTCAATCGATGGCCATTACACCTACTTCAATGTTAACACCCTGAACTAGTATTCCAATGGTACTACTTAAAAGCTGAGAATTACACAAGGTATTAAGAGAAGAATTTGTGAATTCTGTATGATTGATGGGTCTCAAAGTGTTGAAACCCAATCATCTGGCATTACTGAAATAAAAGAGCAATCTCTGTTGTGTTTAAAGTTGGTTAAACTATTAATATTTATAGTAGATCTTTTAAAATTGAATTTGTCTTTAGACAACTTTCGCTCAGGTCTAGATGACTAGAAGAAAGTCCTCAGAGAGAAATAGAACTAGATTATTCCTATTTTCCGAAATGCATTTATATTTGTACGCCATTTTCACGCTGTGTGTATCATTTATTTTACGCTGTAGTTTGAATTTGATTGCTGTAGTTCAGCAAATTTTATGTTTTAATTAACTAATCATTATATATGTCATGATGGACTGAAACTTATGCAAGTAAGTGAATAACTTTATTTTATCCCTAAAACATGTACTTTCTCATGTTCAACCACTTTCCATCATACTGATTGTAAGTGACTGTAAGCTTATATAACAACTTGTCCTCCCTTATCACTGAATCAGTGAACTTAAAAGTTCAGAACATTTATCCTCAAGCTGAAGAAAACGGGAAAGATACGAACTAGCATTAGATAAGCTTATGATTCTACCATTTCCAAGAATGTATATAGACGAGAAAAGTTTAATTAAACTCACCACATACTCATAACTTCTGTCGATTATTTCGTTGCAGAATTTACATATATCTGGATGTTTGACTCTGGAAACTACATCTTGGTTGTCGGTAAGAGGAAATTGGCCAATAAAATTTGAGATTAATTCAACAATATCGAAGACTTGCACCCTTGCGTTGCAAAGAAGCTCCAAACAAAGCGAGTCGGCTTTGTCCTCTTCACTTTCAGTTAATTCTTCACAAATACAGTTAGGATCTTCGCACCACCAAGGTTTCGTTAGGTCATCAGGTTCTTTTTCTTCTGCACTAGTCAGAAACGTATGTGCTAGTGCTGTACTTGGTTTTCCTAACAAAGGCAAATTGTATAAAGGAACAAAATGTTTATATGTTAGAGCTTCTTCAACGCTAATGAATCCTCTTTCACAAAGAGCTCTTATTCTTCGCATTGAGTCCTCAATATCCGGACCGACAGGTGTTTCGAGTATATCACAAGTACATTCTTTGTCAGCAGTAATCGTTTCAACTTGTGGGAAATCTTCAATTTCAAACCTGCTAAAGAAAGGTTCGAATATATTTGATGAAAGCCCATCATCAAACATCATGGCGATTGTTCTGAACACTGTGTCTTGTGTGTTTTTTATTTCTTCACTGGTTTCACTCGGTGGAGAATCTTTCTGTTCTGTTATTTCAGAAGCACTCTCTTCTTTGTCAATGCTAACGTTGCTTGACCATGACATGGATCCCCAATTCCTATCCTTATTTCGGTCAGTAGTTGGCCGAACACTTAGCTGCTCTTCATCTAGAAGGGAATTGTTTGGATTCGGCAGTTCTTCAGAGATCGAATCCACCAGTTTTACAATATCATTTTCAAAAACTTCCTTATTAATCACATCTGCTTCTTTAAATTCAGGCACTATTTTTGATAGGTGGTTTTTAAGCAAGGTCTCTAAGCGTTTAACGAAAAACTTATCTACCTCGTATCCGTACGCTTTGACCTCATCTTCCGCTATTTCCAAAGCCTTTCGTAGTTGTCTTTCTCCTGTTACACTAAGTGAATCTCGTTTAAAAGCCATAAGCTTCTTATTTGCTTCCATCAATTCGCAAATGCCTGTTATTGCTTCTTTTGTTGGTTCATCAAATTCCAGTTGAACAACCGTCGCACCGCTATTGCTACTGGTAACTAATCCAATGCTTGATGTTGACTCCTCAAGTCCAACTTGCTTTATATAAATTTCTGTTTCCAGCACCTTATCTGTTTCTTCTTTGGGGCACATTTCTGATGTCCCTTCCATTAGATTGTCTTGGCTTTTTTCATCAGGGACTAAATTGTCTGTCATTCTGTCAGATATTTTTGTGATAATTTACTAGTTTACACCTATAATTTTCAAATGTTAATTCCCAGTTTACTATTCTATATTTTAATAAAATATTTCCTATATATGCATTAATTATCTTTTTACCATGTATTCTCGACTAGCTTTTAAATTAATAGTATATTATTTCTTGATTAGTAGTTTTCCACCCTTTTTCATACACTGTTTACCAAAATCCGATTCTTGTCTTGCCGTCTCCTTTTCGAGACCCTTTCCTATCTTTTCCAGCATTACTTTTGACTTGTTCTTTGTTTGTATTTATCTCATTCTTGTAATGGCTTTTGTTTCATTCTGGATCGCACTCTCTCGCTTCCATTGATCACTACAGGGCACATCTGTTTTAAGAGAAGAGAAAAAATTAGGTGTTTTAATTATAACTAAATTAATTTGAAAAAGATATAACATAATTTTAATTTTGTTTACATGAATTGTGTTTAAAATAGTTAACAATAAATTCTCTGTCCAGCTGAGTAGGTGTGAGGAAATGTTCTTACTTTAACTCGCATGGTGAGACGAAAAATAAATATTTCTGATTCGTTTAACATGTTTCAACTACTCGTACAGTGAAGGTCGGGAAACCCATAATCGTACTGACAATTATTGGTTCCTTAGTAGCTCTGAGGCATTTGCCGTCATCTTTATTGATTTCTAAAAGTTAGAAGCACTTTATTTTTAAGTTCTTTGGTGATAGTGATTTCGTGTAAAGTGAATCAATTTTGAGAATAGTCTTGTCTCAACCATCTCTGATTTTAATAACATTTCACACATAGCTGCTTAAACTCATCTTTTGATATGTCTACAGAATTGAGCTGGGTGAGTTGATCACGAATCGAAACTATCAATGAAAGCCGCTGTTACTGGAACTTACATAAACTTCTTGTTCGCTAAGTACATAGTAAGTAAGTTCATAAAATACAGTCAGCCTATGCTATAAACACATTGTTAAGTAAACGTACATCAAGGCGAAATCAACAATCTCTTTATCTCTCAAGGATATGATCGATCGCTAAACTAAAACTGTTGAAGCTTGTTCAGCACGACTTCAATCCCTGTGGCAAATTGGCTGACTATCGGTCCAGAAACCTCGGAGAAGTACTGAAAAACGGTCGTGAACACTTAATCTATGACTTCGGTATAAATTCCTTTACAAGAAAAAGCTCGTTGTCATAGAAACGTCAACTGAATTAAAATTTAATTAGACTAAATCGTTCAGTGTAGTCCCCTCTATCAACATAATTTATTTGGCCTGGTTAAAATTTATTCAGAAATTCTCACGTGATGAATGAATGTGGGTTTGATAACTGAATTCCGTTACCATAAAAGCGGAAAATATTTTACATTCTAATATGGTTGATATAACGTTTGAACTAAGTTGATTCAACTCTTCTCACATGGTACGCCAATATAGTGTTTAAGAAATAAGTCTTAGTATCAATAAAAAATAATTCGCTTACCATTTCACTATGTTACATCGTACCAAGTTTGGATTGAAATTGTTTAACCTTACATGAATATGAGTCTATCGATTGAGTGTTGTTACTATGAAAACTGTAAATTTCTAGAATCAATTTCACACGAAGTCCTGTGGTCATTACTGCATGAAAGAAAGCATTGCTCAACCTTTTTCATTCTGCGATCGTCTTCTACCATGTATTCTAGCCGGCGACCCACAAAAATAATTTTCGTCTATAATAAGCGATTTCGTTTCACTTTGTTTTAGATAGCCTCCTAAAAGCTTCAACATCTCTCCACATGATCATCTTTCGCATTAACCTTAAACTTGGGCAATCTTTCGTAAGGCTTTTATTCTATTTGTGTAATATTTGCTATTCATTGCAAAACATGGCCGTTGATTTTCTGTATTTGATAATACATATCCTAATCATGGGCGGGTTTAGGAGACTCTAGGAGGGGCAATTACTTTAAGGGTGGAAGCTATTCCGAGGGTTGGCTATTGATTAGAATGAAACATTTAAAGTCATTCTGAAATGACTGGGGGTAATCCCCCCCATAAATCTACCTATAATCCTAATTGTGTTTTCCAAAAACTATTCAACAAATTCCATTGTTTGTAGTAATTATGAAAACATTTCCAAAAACTATTCAACGAATTCCATTGTCATTAGAAATTATGGAAACAACCAGCAAAATAAAATACCTTCTATGAAATTTATTAGTTTTAATCTACAAAACCCTAGTTAAATTTATTTTTTCACCTCCCATCGTGACCTCCTTGGACATAAACGTTGAGAAACCCTGCTGTAGGTCAGATAGTTTCTGAGCTATGATTGATTCATTCTGGGATTTTTTGGACACCTGGTATATTGTAGCAAGTAAAAGTGTAACTTTAATGTATTAGAATGTCGATAAACTATGGGAATAACTGAAAAGTTCTTCAGAAAATTAATTATTTGTAAATTTTATGGAAGTACACAAACATAAGTTATAAGAAATGAAATTCAGTATCAATAAGCATATTTCCGTACTTTTATCTGCGGTTAGTCTTGTCATGAGATCTATGGTCTGTTTTGGTATTTAGAAAACAGTACTTATACAGGGAATTCTAATGGAACTGGACCTCAGGGGGGAAGGGGGGACGTTTGTGTGCTCGCTTTCTATGCACTTGGTCACTGCTTCAATTACCGCCGGGGTCACTGAACGGAGTGGTTCGCAGTCAACTTTATACAAAATAATGTAGGTTCCGTCCTTAGAAGCTCACCAGCTAGATTAGCTCTGTGAAGTTGGAATCCCGATATCGAACCCGCCAATGAAACTTGACCCAAGTTTTTTGCTACTTTTGTGCTTTCTTGTGCCAACAATAAAAAGTTTTGTGCTCGCGTCTAAAAATAGTTATAAGCAATTCTGTTTCCGGATTCCAACTTCACGTCTCTCTCCGACTTTCGAATTTCAACTTCGAAACCACCCTATAATTTTCTGCTACTTTTGTGTTTTTTGTACAATCAATAAAATGTTTTGTGCTCGCGTCTCAAAAAAATTATAAGCAATTTTTCTCCCGGATTCCAAATTCACATCTCTCCCCGACTTTCGAATTTCAACTTCGAAAATACCCTATAATTGTGTGCTTTCTTGTGCCACCAATAAAACGTTTTGTGCTCGCGTCTAAAAACAAAGTTATAATCAATTCTTTCCCCGGATTCCAACTTCACGTCTTCCAACTTTCTGTACGATGTATTTGAAGATGGGAGTGTCCAAAGAGCACATATGACGTGTCACATATGGGTTTTTAAGAACATTCAGGGACAGTACCATAACAAAATATAAATGTCGTGTATGAACACGGATCTCATGATATTCGCACTCATTAGGTTGGTTCACAAACTTCAGGTTGGGCAACATCATCCGTACCAATATGTCATGAGAAGCGTGACCCATTAAGCTGGACAACGACGCAGGGTTGCAGTATTCTATTTTAGTCATTTCATCAGTTCACTTACAAAACCTTTCTTGTGTATCAAAAGTGTGGAAATGAATAGCACATTCATTGACACTAAAGCGAAGGAAATAGTTTGTAGAAATTTTCAGATTCCTGTTGACCAGTAACAAGGAACGAATATTTTTTCAGTCCGTTTCAAACTCTCCTGCACTACCTTCGCAGCGTGCTCCGAGTAGTTGAGATCAAGCGGAGATTAGTAATTTTGCGTTTAAATCCAAAGGTTTCTTCCAGAGAGAGATTTGAAACTGTTGGCAGTTTATAACATCATACAATCATTATGGTTGATGAAAGTATTGTGATCCATGTTTGTCTTAGTCGTTTCCTTCTCCGTTCTAGAAAACGACAATACTTATGGGATGACTCAATAGATGTTTACCTTTTTTTTTTTGCAATGACCTTGTTACAAAAATACATATATGAACCATCTAACATATTATTTTGTAATATCACTTCATATAACATTTTCAATATGTACGTGAGCCACAATAACATTTGTAAGGGATCTGATTGTACTTTAAAAAACAGAAACACTTGTATGAAACACATTGAACCATCATTAGTCCAGCTTTCCACAGTGTGATAATCCAACTTTGTAAGCTGTTACAGGAGAGGGATCCGTTTACGATGTCATCAATACAAACGAACAAAATATTACAAATTCTATACTAACACATCATTTAACGCGGTTTTCTCTCTTTAAAAAACAAAACAAAAAGTACTATATAATAATAATGAATACATCTTATGATATCTGATCGCAAATGATTGAAAACACTGTAAAGAGAATGAAATAGTGCGTTCCTCTACAGTATGTTTACTCTAATATTAAAATTTGTAACACAATTATTGTTTGATATAAAAATCTTACACAAGCTTATAAATAACTATCAGAACACGGCACGTGCTTGGCAACGGTATTTAATGAGTTTAAACTCACGCTTGGCAACTGTATTTAATGCGTTTAAACCCAACGAAGATATTAATGAATATTTATTACGAAATTTCTATTATTTATTTCCCCTAAGAGATTGACACTTCTGATGGGCGCATACGTGTAGCCCCTATAGCTATTTTTTTACAGCAATTTCTAAAAATTTTTAATCAGTTTCGAGGTATATTTTTCAATATTTTAAGCAATCTTGAGCAACAAATTACCATCCATTTCTCTCCTTTAGGGATAGAATTTCGAAAAATCCTTTCAAAGTGGATGACTACGCCAACTCACACAATACTATATGTAGGTAATACAGCGCTCTTGAACAGTAAAAATCCCTTTCGGCCTACAGGCTGAGGTAGATCTCGAAGTTTTTTTTAGACAAGCGCTATCGATAAACTATTTATCGTTTTTTTATTATTCGCGTCAAGAGTTGTTCAACGATACTCCACAAGACGTATATATATATATATATATATATATATATATATATATATATATATATATATATATATATATACTCTTTTTTTTTCTGGGGAAACTGCCCCCAGACTCTCGTAGGGGGTTCGCCCCCCAACTTCACTGCTTTTGAGAGGATTCGCCTCCTTTCTCTTAACCAAAATATCCCTGCAGCACTACACCACCATGGTGTCCATCTGCATCCTCCCAAGGGGGCTGCGCCCCCAAAGGGGAGGTTTGCCCCATTTATTGTAACCTACTCTTGGTCATACACCTTCAAAGAAAATTTCGTTTCTCTACCTTGAATCATTTGGAAATTGGGTTTTAGATGCGGATATTTTGGATCCAAGTTAACGACTTTTTGAAAGTTTTCTTATATTGTCGTGACATACTTGTGGTGGGGCACCTTCAAGTAAAATTTCATTTATCCAGCTCAAACGATGTGCAAAATGGGATTTTTGGCGGCCATTTTGGATCCAAGATGGCGACTATTCCCAAATGTAACATTTCCGTAAACTACTCGTCATAATGCACCTTTAAGCCAAATTTTCTTTCTCTAGTTCAAACGGCGTCGAAAATGTTTTTAGGTCCGCCATTTTGGATCCAAGATGGCGTCTTTGGATACATCATGTAATATTTTAGTAACATACAAGTCATGATGTACCTTGTAATATAATTTGATATTTCTAGCTGCAGCCGTTTAGGATGTGTATTCTATACAACAATGGGTTTGGCGGCCATTTTGGATCCAAGATTGAGACCGATTTTGCTCGTTAACGAACTTAACCGAGTTATTAAGCCTAGAAACAACATATAAAAATTTGGTTCAAATAACTTCAAAATTATGGCCGCTAGCGTGTTAATATATATATATATATATATATATATATATATATATATATATATATATATATATATATATATATACTTAGATATCGTACCAATCTCAATAGGTAGAGTTTTCTTCGAAATCTACCTAAAAATGAGCTAAATATTTTTGCTTACAACTTTTTTAGCCGTGGGCACAAAACTTTATATTGACACCACAAAAAAGCACAAAAGTAGCACAAATTTATAGGGTGGTTTCGAAGTTGAAATTCGAAATTGGGGAAGAGGTGTGAAGTTGGAATAAGGAAAAGGAATTGCTTATAACTTTTTTGAGACGAGAACACAAAACTTTAAATTGATGGAACAAAAAGCACAAAATTATAGGGTGGTTTCGAAGTTGAAATTCGAAAGTCGGGGAGAGACGTGAAGTTGGAATTCGGAAAAGAAATTTATTATAACTTTTATTTAGACGCGAGCACGAAACTTCATATTGATAGCACAAAATTATAGGGTGGTTTCGAAGTTGATATTCGAAAGTTTGGGAGAGACGCGAAGTTGGAATCCGGAAAAAGAATTGCTTAAAACTTTTTTTAGACGCCAGCACAAAACTTTTTATTGTTGGCACAAAAATCTCAAAAGTAGGACAAAATTATAGGGTGGTTTCGAAGTTGAAATTTGAAAGTCGGAGAGACAAAGTTAGAATGCGAAGAAAATGCTTGTAACTTTTTTTAGACGCGAGCACAAAACTTTTTATTGATGGCACAAAAAAGTACAAAAGTAGCACAAAATTATAGGGTGGTTTCGAAGTTGAAATTCGAAAGTTGGGGAGAGACGTGAAGTTGGAATCCGTGAGAAGAATTGCTTATAACTTTGTTTTAGACGGGAGCACCAAACTTTCTATTGATGGCACAAAGAAGCACAAAAGTAGCACAAAATTATATGGTGATTTCGAAGTTGAAATTCGAATGTCGGGGAGAGACGTGAAGTTGGAATCCGAAAAAGGAATTCCTTATAACTTTTTTAGAAACGAGGACAAAACTTTTTATTGATGGCACAAAACGGCACAAAAGTAGCACAGAACTATAGGGTGGTTCCGAAGTTGAAATTCGAAAGCCGGGGAGAGACGAAGTTGGAATCCGAAAAAAAATGGCTTATAACTTTTTTAGACGTAAGCACAAAACTTTTTATTGATGGCACAAAACGGCACAAAAGTAGCACAGAACTATAGGGTGGTTTCGAAGTTGAAATTCGAAAGTTGGGGAGAGACGTGAAGTTGGAATCCGTGAGAAGAATTGCTTATAACTTTGTTTTAGACGGGAGCACCAAACTTTCTATTGATGGCACAAAGAAGCACAAAAGTAGCACAAAATTATAGGGTGGTTTCGAAGTTGAAATTCGAAAGTTGGGGAGAGACGAAGTTGGATCCAAAACAAATTCTTATAACATTTTTAGAAGCGAGCACAAAACTTTTTATTGACAGCACAAAAAAAAATCAAAAGTAGCAGAAAATTATAGGGTGGTTTCGAAGTTGAAATTCGAAAGTCGGGGAGAGACGTGAAGTTGGAATCCAGAAAAAGCATTGATTATAACTTTTGTTTAGACGCGAGCACAAAACTTAAATTGATGGCACAAAAGTTGCACAAAATTATAGGGTGTTTTGGAAGTTGAAATTCGAAAGTGGGGGAGAGACGAAATGGGAATTTCAAAAAAAATGGTTTATCTCTTTTAGAAGCGTGCACAAAACTTTTTATTGATGGCACACAAAAGCCCAAAAGTAGCACAAAATTATAGGGTGGGGCGAAGTTGAAATTCGAATGAAGGGGAGAGACGAAGTTGGCATCCAAAAAAAAAAAAGGCTTATAACTTTTTTAGACGCAAGCACAAAACTTTTTATTGATGGCACAAAAGTAGCAAAAATTATAGTGTGTTTTTGAAGTTGAAATTCGAAAGTCGAGGAGACATGTGAAGTTGGAATCCGGGAGAAAAATTGCTTATAACTTTTTTAGACGGGTGCACCAAACTTTCTATTGATGGCACAAAAAAGCACAAAAGTAGCACAAAATTATAGGGTGGTTCCGAAGTTGAAATTCGAATGTCGGGGAGAGACGTGAAGTTGGAATCCGAAAAAGGAATTGCTTATAACCTTTTTAAACACGAGGACAACTTTTTATTGATGGCACAAAAGTAGCACAAAACTATAGGGTGGTTTCGAAGTTGAAATTCGAATGAACGGGAGAGACGAAGTTGGAATCCGAAAAAAAAATGGCTTATAACTTTTTTAGACGCAAGCACAAAATTTTTATTGATGGCATAAAAGTACAAAAAATATAGGGTGTTTTTGAAGTTGAAATTCGAAAGTCGGGGAGAGACTTGAAGTTGGAATCCGGAAAAAGAATTGCTTATAACTTTTTTTAGACGCGAGCACAAAACCTTTTATTGATAGCACAAAAAAGCACAAATTATAGGGTATTTTCGAAGTTGATATTCGAAAGTCGGGGGAGACGTGAAGTTGGAATCCGGAAAAAGAATTGCTTATAACTTTTTTTTAGACGCTAGCACAAAACTTTTTATTGATGGCACAAAAAAGCACAAAAGTAGCACAAAACTTGAGCCAAGTTTCATTGGCGGGTTCGATATCGGGATTCCAACTTCACGGAGCTCTCGTTTAGGACGTTAATGAAAATTTAGTCAGGCAATCCTACGAAACTGAACCATGCGACGGGCTTTCCGGGTGTGAAAGTATTGATGATTTTACTGACATCAATTGATCTGGCTGTTTCACATTCAGTACTGAAAAGACACAGTTCACTGAGTCTGTCTTGAGTCACAACTTTGTAAGCTTTAACTTTGGAAAAGAGTGCTCGCCCGACACTAAACCCACTACGATCGTTGGGTGCGACCCGTGAGCTCTAAGGAACGATACTGGAGTGCTCGGTTGCATTACAATTCTATTGATTATATGAAGCGGATGGAACACTTATATTACATGTTCACTGAGAAGGCCGTTCAGGGCGGCGCAAAGGATATTTCGATGAGGATGAATGCAAGCACCCTAGAGCATTGGACCTGCCTGTTTTGCGGGCCCTGTTAGTCAGTAACTAACTTTGTTAAAATATTAAACGCTTCTCCTAAAAATTTAAAACGAAATAGATACGTCACTTTGTTTTCTGTATTATGTATCTCAAGATAAAAGTCCCAATTCGCGCTTATGTAGTTTGTATACCTGTGTTTGCGAAAGACAAAAGTACATTTTTGTTTCTCTAAGCAATTATTACTCATCCCTTGTAACGTCGCGGCCTTCGGATCGTTCATGGGTAGGTACACGCGTTTGAAGCCAGCAGTTCAGTGGTAAATCGTAATCGGCTTGCATTCGGTAGGTCGTAGGCTTAATCCTAGCAACCGACCGTCCTGACACGGTTTTTCGGAGGGATTTCTCAGTCATACCAGAAAAATGCTGGATAGTGAGTTTAACTTATACCTTTGCTGTGCTGACACCTTCTCGCATCCTTTCCCCTATCCCGGTTTGAGTCTTATGTCTGGAGGCCATAAATAAAATATTCTAATTCGAAGCCAAGCCCACGGCCCAAGTTTTCCAGGATTTTCCTGTTTCACCAGAGGTAAGCCGCAATGTTAGGTAAGTAAGGCTCTGGTCGATACTTTCCTCATCTTTTACCTAACTCATCCCGACGTGAGCCAAAAATGCAAAAAGCTCATAAATAAATTCAATCCGAAGCAATTATTACGTAATACGTATTTTCATTAGCCTGTTGATTTGTACTGTCAAATAGTTCTCATTTCTAGCCGAAGATATTTGTACTAATTATTCGCAAAGAAAATAAGTACCGTAAATGAATCTCTAAAACCCCGCTAATTACGAGAAATAGTTTTCAGATAGTTATAATATGAACTACTCTACCAAGGCCTAACAGTAATCATTCTACTGCATCGATAACAAGCTACAGATATAAAAGATAATCTAAAATGGTGCCTTTACACTGATTTTTAAGTTGGAAACAAATTACTGCCATTTAGAATTTTTTTTCCAATACTTCTACTTTTCACATATATTTAAAAGTAGCAGTTTTGCCCATCCCTATTGGTTTCAAACAAATTCGATTTGCTGGTTCAACTACCGATGATTTTACTCTAATACGTCACAGATTTTATTCACAGGTACTTTGAGCAGTGAATCGGAACTGTGAACGTGTCTGGGTTAATCTGTATTTTGTTCCAAATAAACAAACGCATACCCACTGATAGTAGCGATACCACATCGCTAAATGGTATCACTAATATAGTGTATGGTATAATAACGGTAAATGATTTTATCATTACTAATAACAAAGATATTATTATTATTATTATTAATTTCCAAGTTTACATAAGCTCTAAAAATCTGTACTAATTTTCATAAGCAATTGTGGACAAAAGGATCTGACAAAAAAAACTTTGTTGTTTCCTGCTGATATAGTAAAGTAAAATAATGAATAAAAATAGCATATACCTCGAAACTTTCACTATTAATTCGTATCAAATTCGTATAATACTTAAATGCGAGTGATTATTTCGATAGCCGTTAACTTGTTTGCTATATGTTGGACCTGAACACATTTATTTAACAATTCTTTGATATTTTAACCCTCCACTTTTCTTGGTGATTATCACATTAATATGTATAAGTTGAGTTTAACCAAGTGTTCGGTTAAACCTGACTTTGCCTTAATTAGTAACCGTGGGAACGTGGAGGGTAGGTAAGGTTAGGTACAGTTATGTATCTTTACACTTTCGTTTGTTTGTTTAAAAGTACTGTAAAGATACAAAACCGCACCTAAACTCCACCTTCCCACAGTCACTAATTAAGGCACTCGGTTAAACTCAACTTCTACCCACTAATCTACATTAGGAGCTTAACGTGTTGTTATTGATTATGTTACACCGTTTAAAAATATTTTATTCAATTTAATTTTACGTTTATTTTCTAATTTTATTTTACATCAATTTTGTGTTAACCTAAATTCGGTTTAGTTAGGTTTGATAGCATATTAAGTTCAGATTACATTCGATAAAAATGCTTTCCAAGAAGGAACCGAAATCACCATCCAGTTCCAGTGATTCGATTCTAAAAATGAATCGAACCACTGGAAATGGATGGTAATTCCGGTTCTTCAGGGAGTGAATATAATGGAGCAGCTCCATTCACGTCCCCGAAACGTACTAAATATAAACATTATCAGCCGTATTCAGAAACTTTTTTTTAGTGACTAGCGCTGTACTAACGAGCGACTACCAATGTTAAAAGATTGTCAATCACTCGTTAGTACAGCACTAGTCACTTGAAAGAAGTGTCGTTTCCTTGTATAAGATAAAATGAATTGTATGGGTGATAACAGCATTATGGCTTACGCCCTTCCCGTCGTTTCCTTGTAGCCATCAGGTACTATGTCTACCTGTTGTCAAAATGGAGTTAACATTGCAGTCAAAGACCTTGTACTGAATGGCATTAACCCCAAAATAATTATCTCATAAAACGGTCTCCAAGAGGCTAGAAATGTTAGAAATACAATTAATGTATACAGGTTTAAATAGAACTTTAAACTTTAAAAGTGTTTTATTTTTCTTCTCAAAAGTAGCTGAAGTGGACATAGTCTCTTCTGGTTTCAAGGTGACGATATTATAGACACTCTTAAAATAGATTATCTATTTTCCTTAAATTGTGTCTTTTGCTTCAAATAATAAGACAATATTGACATCTAAATGAACTTAATCCATAACTACTTAGGAACAATTATTACTTACAAATACACTGTTTTCAAACCCCTATTTTTATAAGTTTATTCTGGTCTATTCTAGAGCCCTATCCCTTAACTTCAATGCTCCGTTAAAGTAAAAATAATCGTTGAAAATGGAATCCTTATAACTCTCTCATTCCGGACAACAGTAAACATTTTTGAATGACGTATGCCATTGCGTGATGACGTAAGTTGTGAATTTTGCGGGAAAATTCCAAAGATCCATGTATGACTCAACGAGCCCCTAACAGGAAACTTAGAGTGACAGTAGCGCTCCTAGTGTCAAGGGAACGTAAACAAAATTGATATTCAGTACTTTGCGTAGCGTGACATGTTTTGGTTCTAAATTATAAATCGAATGCAATAAGGATTTTTAAATTTCCCAATTATATGATAGCCAAACCTCAAATATTACCATCTATCATGGCCTAGTGAAGTCTAGAATGTTTTAGGCATCCTACAGGCATGACGTTAAATGAGAAAATAAAAGAGAAAGAAAAATAGTTTTTAAAACTGTTTCACATGTAATGTTTCAATTCAACAACGGGTCACCTGTAAATTTTTCCTGCACGCTCATGCGTCTCCGTGGCTAACAATGTAAGCCATTAGGCCAAGGTTTGAATAATGTATAATGAAAACTATACGACTTCTATCGGTGTGTAGGTTTCGATCAGGGTTTCCACCAGAATTTTCAGTTTGGGGGCTGTAAAGTCAAAATTGGGATGGTATAAGTGAAGTTTTGTACGGTTTCTATCGATTTTTCACAGCAAAAATTTTAAAGTTGTGTGTTGTTGTCGAGACTTCCGGGGGTAAACATCCCTCACAGAGGGGGATTTGCGGAATCACTGGTGTTGATGTTTATGAATCCATCAGAACGTAATTGTGCTTGGATACGGAAAATACAAACAAATTAGATGGTTCCGAAAATTGTATGTGGACAGCTATTTTCAGTATCATGAAGCGGGCATGTCCCCACAAATGCTGTCTTACGGTAATCCTATGAAGGACACCTTAATTGCGACCTCGCTCAACCTCGACCTCGCAACTCAACTTCGACCTCGACCTCGGCCTTGCTCAACCTCGAACTCGAGATCTCACTTCGACCTCGACCTCGCTCAACCTCGAACTCGCGATTTCATTTCGACCTCAGTCAACCTTGACCTCGCGACGGGACTTCGACCTCGACCTCACTCAACCTCAAACTCGCGATCGAATTTCACGGTTTGAGGTCGAGGTCAAATGTGGTCGAGGTTGGACCTCGGGAGGTCCGACCTCGCGAAATTGAAAATTAAAATGAACACCTACTGTGTAAGACATATCTGGAACATTTCGGATAGGTGAATAACAAACAAATAAGGGTCGCGGTGACAAATGGTATAGCGCTCACCTCTGGTGCTGGGGATCGTCAATTCGATCCCTACTCATGCCATGTGGACTTTGTGCAGGACAAACACCATCTACGTGGGTTTTCTCGCGGTACTCCCATTTCTTCTCACTTTCCACCAATTCGTCCTATCATCATCCATCCATGCTGAGCAAAAGTTGCCTAAACGCCTTACAAATTTAACTCAAATTCAATTCAAGGAACAAATAAATATTCGGTCTATTTTAAAATAAATAAATTCTTAATTAAAGTGAGTACTTTAGTCAGACAATGGCTATTTGTTTGAATAGTGAATTATCTCGGAATACGTAGTTGTTAATTTTATACTGAAGTTATGCGTCGTATTATTATTATTATTATTATTATTATTATTATTATTATTATTATTATTATTATTATTATTATTATTAATATAATGTATGCTGTGTGCGAATGTAGGAGTATGGGTGGGATTTCTCCATAACAATTAAGCATTCCCACTTATCAATGTTATACATCCCTGCTCAGGATAACGTTCTTCCCCTGAATCTTGTAGTCGAAATGAAGTTTGAAAATGTGAACAGCACTTCTTTCTGTTCTTTGTTCAAACTTGATTTTCTAAGCTACAGCTGTTTATTAAACCGGGGGCAAGTTTCACTTCTCTCGCAGTTCTTTTTTTTAAGAATTCAAAACAAAGCACTTAATAATATTTTTTTTAAAAAAGAAGCACACAGAATTTAGTGATAGTTTGTAGGAAAATACATATAAAGAAAATTAATTTTTAGTTTCTTGATATCCTAAGATTTACAGTGTTTCTACGATTTCAGAGCACCACAGGTTATTTCAACTGATAGCATCTTCTTCACCATTGGTAGCATTAAAATTCTTCCATTCTTGTATTTCGAAATAGTTATGTTCTTTTCACATGAAAAATGCACTTTTTTTTTTGCCAGAGGCCCTAAAAGACAAACTGGAGGCCCGGAGGGAAGGATCGTCAATTGTTTACATTTTTTGGGAAAGAAGAAAAGAATCAGTGTGCGCCACGATGCCATGTATCCAAATGAGTAGGCCTATTATGACCTAGTTCCACCTTAGAAGTAAAAAAATGTACAATCTCAGGAGAATATGAAGAGGAATCACGAATCAGTCTCCAATTGAACATTATATGTCACGAGTAGCACGACGCGAGACAATCATCAACTGTCATACTTTACAGATAAATTTAACTTTTAAGAGGAAATTTGCATGTTGAAAATACTAGTTCTGAATTCGGTTTGACTTCTTCAACCTCGACCATGCGATCTCACTTCAACTTCCCTCGACCTTGCCAGCATATCACTTGGCCCCCTTTCCAATTAGAAACTTTGAAGTTGCCTCCCACCTAGCCTCCTTGGGTGGGAGGCTAGGTGGAGCCTAGTTTTATAGCTCAAAATGATAGCCTCTCAAAATAATGCTGGACATGTCTTTGCATTTTCTCACATTTGTGGTCGTGTGGATGATACAAGAGGTGGCAAAGGATTTTATGGATATGAGTTTTGAACCCACGTCATTTTGGATAGGGACAAATATAGCGACTTGAAAATGTCATCAAAACATTTCTTATGTCAAGACCTTTCAAATGAGATATCACTCAACAACCTTTCCGATTTGAAATTTTGAAGCTACCCCCACCTACCCCCCTTGTGGGGGCTTGGGAGTCAAGTTTTAAAGCTTAAAATGATAGCTCTTGGAAATAACACCTGACGTGTTTTTTGTATTTTATCATATTGGTAGCTGTTCAGACGATACAATGGGTGGCAAAGGACTTTATGGATATGACTTTTGAATCCACGTAATTTTGGATAGGGACAACATAGCGACTTGAAAGTTTCGCCAAAATGTATATTTTGTCAAGACCTTTCAAACGAGATATCACTCGACCCCCTTTCCGATTTGAAATTTTGAAGTTGCCTCTCACCTAGCTCCTTTGGGGGCCAAGTTTTATAGCTCAAAATGATAGCCCCTCAAATTAATGCTGGACGTGTTTTTGCATTTTATCATATTTGTAGCCGTTCGGGCGATACAAGAAATGGCAACTTTTAATTGCACCACCCTGTGTATATATATATATATATATATATATATATATATAT
>JAGDQP010028677.1:0-23963 GCA_022664845.1 Lepisma saccharinum
TGCCTGCTAACGAAATGAGATCTCATTGTTGTTAGGCGTAAAACCTGTCATGCATGAAGAGCTATTGAAAATTCTGAGTTTGCAAGTCTTTACCAAAAGGAGGATTTGGTCCCTCGGTTTTGTTTCTCGTTTGTATGAAATGTTTTGTTAATATTCAACAATGTAAGCAATAAATGCACCTCCCATTTTCAGAATTAACCAGAAAAGAAGTCCAGAAATGTTCGTAATTGATCATAATGTATGTAGAATGAGTATCAAAATGTTATTCACCATCTGAATGTGCTGTGAACATATTGAGTTCGCTACCATGATTTCCCTCCGATACAGCTGTAAAGAGGCGAATTGTCAACGTTGGGAAGCAATCCCGAAGCTAAACTGTCGAAAAGCAAATTAAGTGAGAGGAGGAGAAACATGTGTTATCTGATTTGAGGGTTTTCTAGTTTTGTTCGGTCAATGCAACTAAGGAGTCGTTCAAGTATTGTGAGCACATTTTTAGTCTTTTTAGGCTCTTGCTCCTCTTGTAAGCAAACTTAACAGATACCTTATCCCTAATACATTGAATCTCAGCGAAAGAAGCAAAATCTTGAACCCTTTCTTCCTTCTGGGTGCTTGATAAAACTTATTTTGTATGGGTCAGTCTAGTAACTTTTTGACTACGGCCCGTGACGATTGATCATACATCTAGCTAAAGTACACAAACATTCATTCTTCTGGCGGAGTTCGAACCCGCGACCTTCAACTCGCTAGCCTAACGCCATAGACCACGCGGTTACTAGTCGGTACGTAATACTTGAATGACCCATAGTTAGTTATTCCGAGAATGAATCCAGGTTATTGACTGAAACCATTAAAATATACAGAACAAACTACAGTAACAATAATAGTGTGAGAAATCATCCAGGAACGACACAGAGCTATGACAAACAAATACAAATGGATTACTTGTATTTGTGAACTGGGTGTTGATTTAATAATGATTGTACACACGTGGAAAAAAGAAATGCGGGTAACCGGATATGAATCACAATTCCAGACCACAGGTTCACGATTCCAATTACTTTCTTAAAAACAAAACAAGCAAACGAAGAGAGTAATTGACGAGCCAGAATTGTCTTTCCAGTTTTCATTTCACTATTCTAATATTTTTGTTACGGTGTTACTCACTATGAAAAATAACGCACAACAATGAGAAGAGCCTCGTTGTGTTTGTAATGGGTCATAGAATACAATGGTGTATGACAGTAGGGAATAGGTGAAACAGAAGTAGGAAAATATCCCACCCGAAAGGAAAAAGCTGGAACATGGAAATTTTTTATAAATTATTATTTTCCCTCTTTCCGATATTTCCCCTTTCCTGATTTTCAGTGGCGATTTGTATCATGCCTCCGTTTTGAATTTATTTGTAAGGCCTTCAGGGAACTTTGGCTCAGATCAGATGAATGATGACGAGATGAATTAGTGGACTGACGAAACTGGAGGAAACGGGTGAACCCTGAGAAAACCCACGCACAATGTGCTTGTCCATTACAAATCCCACATTGCATCAGCAGGTATCGAACCAACGACCCTTAACGCAAGAAGTGAGCTCTCTACCACTTTGTAACAAAATGAATTAAATATCAATAATCAATACATTTATACAAATTGTACAATTGAACTTTAAATCACTACTTCAGCATTATGAATTACACTGATTGTTAATTTCAATATTTATATAAGCAAAGATGAAGGCATTGAGGCTTCACAAAAACAACATACTGCCCTTTATTATGTTGCACGAACAAACTGAGCAAAGTGTCTTTGTCTAAATGTTGCGGACAACATGTAGTACCGTAAAATTAAGGTATGAATATAATTATCTACACTTTCTTTGGTACTGTCTAAAAGTAAGATCTGCAGTGTAGTGACCGTTAGCCACAACAGAAACATTCGTTTTGCTTGTGGATAATATCAATAGACTGGTTCAAGAATCTCTAGAGCTCGAAGTACAAAGAATACGAGGTACCAGTGAAAGATATTTGTTCCAAATAAGTGAACTGTGACGACAGCTCTACAGTTGGTGTTGTAATGTATCTTACATGTCACAATTGATACATAGGGGAGTTTGACAAATTCCTAGTTCATGAAGACGAGATTTAGTAGGTTATATGTGATGGGTGATGAAATACTATACATTTAATTTGCTGAGAAAAAGATGAAAAAACTGAAAGATTGGCTAAATACTTGTCCAGCCGTTTGTAGAATTTCGGGCTATGACCTTGGAAACTTAAGTTGGTTGAGTAATATAAGATTGGTGGATTTGTTTTACATTGTATACCAGGTGTATGCATAAGTAGTTTACGGTTTACCTAAGAGATGGCGCGAGCGAAAAGTACGCAGCGTATTCATTTGGCACATACGTCATTTTGTTCGTCTGACATTAAACTACAAACACACACAAGTTGAGTCCGCCAAACACTAGCGTCTTTGTTTTATCGTTCAGTGATCATGTCGAAGTTTGTGCCTGAAAAAGAACATTTGCATTGCTTTTCTTATTTAATCAAAAGAAAAAGGCTGTTGAAAGCCATCGTGTGCTGGTAGAAACATATGGCGAACACGCTCCATCGATTAGAACATGTGAGACATGGTTTCGACAATTTAAAAGTAGTGATTTCAATGTGAAAGACAGTGAGCGCTCTGGTAGACCACAAAAGTGCGAAAACGAGTAATTGCAGGTGTTATTGGAGGATGACCCAACTCAAACTCAACAGCAATTGGCAAAAGCATTAAATGTGTCACAAGAAGCAATCAGCAGACGTTTACGAGCAATGGGGAAGATCAATAAACTGGGTAAATGGGTCCCACACGATTTGAATGAACGTCAAATGGAAAATCACAAAGTCACTTGTGAAATACTGCTTCAACGCCACGAAAGAAAATCCTTTTTGTGTCGAATTGTGACGGGTGACGAAAAATGGATTTATTATGAAAACTCGAAGCGGAAAAAATCGTGGCTTTCACCTGGCGAAACCGGTCCTTCAACACCAAGGCCAAATCGCTTCGGCAAGAAGACCATGCGTTGGCGGTATTTTGTATTATGAACTCTTAAAGCCCGGCGAAACCGTTAATGCACAACGCTATCGCCAACAAATGATTAATTTAAATCACGCATTGATTGAAAGGCGACCGGAATGGGCCCGAAGACATGGCAAAGTGATTGTGTTACACGACAATGTGCCGTCTCACACAGCATAACCAGTGAAAGACATCTTGAAATCGCTTGGATGGAACATCCTTCCACACTCGCCGTACGCTCCAGACCTGGCGCCATCTGACTCACCTCTTCGCATCAATGGGGCACGAGCTCGCAGAGCAGCACTTCAGCAATTTCGAAGACGTTAGAAAATGGCTCGAAGGATGGTTTGCCGCAAAAGGCAAGCAGTTTTTCTGGCATGGTATGCATCAATTACCTGAAAGATGGGCGAAATGTGTAGAAGCCGATGGCTAATATTTTGATTAAAAAAAGAGGATAATTTCCCTTGAAAATTACGTGTGTTTTTTTTACCAAAAAAACGGCAAAAACTTATGCATACACCTGGTATATCAATCGGATCTTTAGCAATTAAAGCATGTTCAGTGTTAACGAATATTTCTTTAAGTAAGGGTAATATTGTGTCCACAGATATAGAGAGAGCGTGATTTCCCTTTGATTTAAAATACATTCAAACAGTCTTTTTTATAGATGTATGCGAATTCATGAAATTAAATTTATTGTTCTGTGATGTAATAGTGTTGTACTTTGAAGTCGGGGTCTTTTAAGTCCACATTTACCACGAGGAGCTTATAACGTTTGTCTGTTTATCTTTAAACATGTAACCTGCTCCTGTGAATTTAGTTATTCGAGCCAATTGTGCATTTGAAAAAGAAACTTGCAACTGATAATGGAGTAAATTATAAACGTAACAATTTGGAAACTGAATACGAGAATCCAAGTATTCAAAGCGATAATAATTATTTTGTAATTCGTAAACAACTTTGGTCACCAGTTGAGTGGCTTTATAGTAGATGGTGTCTTTAAAAGTGCGATACTTTTTTATGATTGGTATTTTAACGTGATTTTTGGGTGTGACAGTCATATTGAGCTTCTAGCTTGGGAACTAAAACTAAAACGTTTCAAATTTAAAGATATTCCTGATTCGCACGAAAAGCAATGCATAGTTTGTAGAACTTCTGTAACTTCCTCCGAGGGTAAGGCATTATACAATTTACATAGTCAACATAAGCTTGAATTTGAAGCCGATTGTTATTATATGAGATGCCCTGTTACAAGAAGCTACAAGTTAAAATGACTGGAGTTAAAGCAAATGTAAAAAATACAGAAGATGCATCACTTCCATGTAATAAGTCACGTTCCACAGGAAACGATTTCATTATCTGAAAATTTACTTTATGTATAACCGAGCGAGAATTACATATTTCCTCGAACATTTTGATATAACCTTTTGGATTCACAAATCTTTGGAAAACCTAAGAAAGATAGGCATGAGATAACGAATCATAGGCGCGGCTCAAGTCTGTACTTAAAAGAGAAAAACTCTGGGTTGGAATTAAATGGTAATGTATCACATCACGCAGTTGACTAAGAATGGCGTAAATTAGTTTCGTTACGATAGAAGTGAGGTTTGATACCAAACATTTCGTTAAGAGTTTAACGTCTACATTGAGAAGAGAAATAGCGCGTAATGTATCCCGGAATGTTGTCCTTCACTTTTAGAAATTAAGATCACAATTGCCTCTGTGAAATGCGAGGCGATTAGCGATAATTTCCAAAGGTAAAACTTCCTGTAAAGCAGGAAGAATTAATTTCTGAAGCGTGATATACCAACAGTATGTCAACGCGTCACTGCCACCAACTGAATTCTAAATAAATTTTAAAAATTTCACAAGTATCTATTGAGAAGAAAAGGATTTTGTTAGCTGCAGTCCTTCCGAGTCGTTGAGCACTTTAGTAATTAAATTAAAAACGATAAACTATTAGTCCCTGGATATGGTTTACTGTAAAATAATTTATATTTTTCTTATATATTTTTATATACCTGAGGACCATAATACTTAGTGACTATTGGAAATACAAAGTAATTAATTATGGATTCCTTCTCTCTCTCAATCTCTCTCACTTGTAAAAGGCCCCGAGTACTCCTAGATATTTAGAATATTTATCTGAAAAGCAATATATGATTAGTAAGGGGTCCCAACACTACTCTCTAGCATGCAGTGGGGATGCTGTCGTCCGATATTACTATCGGACTATCCCGAAACTATCCTAACTAGCCCAGGAGCCAAGAGGAACATATAAATAAAGCAAGTTTCCCTTTAGCACCTTTTATTACAGTTACTAACTGCTCACTCCCAGAGTCAAGGTAACTGTTTGGGCCGAAGCCCAAGAATAAGTGATTCTACATCAAGACACACGCTCCTATATACCATCTGCTTCGATGGGCTGATGCGGTTTCCTCTTACGAAAAGTAGTTCATATTTACATATTTAATAGTTTGGAACATCTTTATGAATGACAAGTTACATCTAAAACAGTTAAATTATTTATTTAATTAGTTGGCAGCGTAATATCACTTACTTATTGCTGCTCTGCTTATAAATAGCTCCTTCGCAATTATTATGGATATTCGTGCGTCCTGTGAAACGTCTTTCCTATAACACACACACATTTATTCGTAAGTCATAATGATAAAAATAAACATTTAATTCAAAATTCTTGAATATTTTTCAGTGGTATATCCCAAAGTCTTAGATATGTCCAAGTCTTCAACCTTCAAATTGATTTAACTGTAATTCAAATTGTATAGCATATTATTTTACTGACCGAAAGATTTATATAGGAAATATCAGGGGTGACAATAATGTATAAAAAGTAAGGCACTCGCACAACATTAGGACCCTTCCTCTCTTGATGAATATGCATTATTGTCGGTCTCTCATGAAGTTGCATTTAAGCCAACCTGCTTCCAAACAAGAAACCTTCATCGTTCTTCCTATTCAATGATAATAAAATATCCTGTACACATATTACCTCGGAAAGAACTGGTTTAATTTTAATCAATAACTGTACATATTTATGTAATCTAATAGTGACATTGTTCGCGTTGTAGCTCTGCTTAAATACTTGTAAACTATTTTGTTACGTAGTTTTGTCTTAGCATATAGCTACCACTGAAGAAGACTGGAGTAAAAGCAACTGTTGCCTCACTATATGTATTAAATTAATATAATGTTCTTTAGACAGGGGTTTATTGTTACATCTCCATACATATATGGCGCAAAGTGTTTCAGTGTAGGCAATTCAAGTTTTATTAAAAGGGAAAAATGGTCAGTGAGAGAGGTTTCCTTAATGCGTATATCCTGTACAGAGTTTTATAAAATATTTTGAATGTAACAAGCATCTAACCTCGAGGCTCCATTGTTGTGGAAGAAAGTAAATAAAAATTCATTTGGATACTTGTATTTTGAAACACCAACTAAGTGAGTCATATGTTCGTAGTGTTTTCATGGATAATGTGCAGCACCCGCCTCCCCATGTACCACATAAGCCTATTCGGTGAAGTACATCCCATCACACTGTATGGTCCTTCTCCAATGTTTCATCAGTGACACAAGCCCCTGACGATACCAGGCTGCAAGCTTTGAAGCAAAGAACTCAGTAATGCCAGTTGTCACATCATCCACAGAATGGAATTGTCTGCCCCGCAGGAAGTGTGCCATGGAACGAAACAGATGAAAATCAGATGGCGAAAGTTCGGGACTGTAGGGGTGGTGGTGGTAAAATGTGCACCCGATGGTCTTTACCTTTTTATATTCATGTAAGAAATATCGTGAGGTATACCTATAGGTTTGCGGGTGTTGTTTTATTTCTAAATAAAATATTTTATACAATGCGACTTATATACACCATAATGGTCTCTGTGAACGTTAGTTCTGACTTAACACGCTAATGTTCTAGACCAGGGGGGTCGTGGGTTGTGTGCAAGGGGGTCGCGCGAGGAGCTGAAAAATAAATTCAACTACGGTTTTATAATCTACAACCAATAAATTTCAAAAATGGTATTTTATTTTACTTGTTTTTATAATTACTAAAGATAATTGTAATATGTTGAATAGCTTTTCGATAATATAATTAGGATATCTATTACAAAATACAGGAAATGAACTTTCATGTTTTCAAATGAAAAGCAAATATAACAAAATAAAAAAAAGGATAAAAAAAATAAAAACGTTACCAATGATTGCACAAGTTTACTAGGTTAGCACGAAATGTGAGCCTATTTTGATTTAACCAGTTTCAAAATGTCCGGTTCAATTTTTATGATACACTTGATAAAGTTGTTTTTTATTCAAAAGTTAGGTACCCATCATTGTCATAAATACCAAGTTTGTAATATACATATTCTTTATTAATGCGTGTAACTGAGAAACAGACCGGTAAAAGTGAAAGTTTTCAAGATATATCCATGAAATTGTCTACAATTCCTCATAAAATCCACTTTTGACACTGTGAAAATAATTTCCCAAAACAAACTTTTAACTTCCCTTTTGGGGGTTCATAATAAAAAGTGAAGTAGATCGTAATCGAGAGATGCTACAATATTTTAAATACAGAAATCACCGTCGACTTAATTTCTTGGTGTAATAGTTTTGGAAAATTATTTCCACTGTGTCAAAAGTGGGTTTTATGAGCAATTGTAGAAAATTTCATGGATATATCTTGAAAACTTTCACTTTAACTGTTTCTCAGTTAAACGAATTAATAAAGAATCTCTCCTCCCCCACTCTCTCTTCATATATATATATATATATATATATATATATATATATATATATAATAAATCACAGCCATATTCGATCCAGTACTGGATGAGGCCTTTCCCCGGAGGGAGGAGTTGGTCTACTGCTCCCATGCTGACCAAACGGGTTGGGAGAGGAGAACCGAAGCTCTTACTGTGATCGTCACTATCTTTTATTCACAGCAATTCCCCAATTGCATCACGATGCTGCGTGGGCACCCTTCCAGACCCACACGCCTTGGAAAAAATCCTTGGCAGCGCCGTGAATCTGGATCCGTCAATCCGTAGTCAGCAACGCTAGTCACTAGACCAACGGGGAGGTCTCTCTCTCTCTCTCTCTCTCTCTCTCTCTCTCTCTCTCCCTATATATATATGGACAGGACTGGTAAACAGGGACGTTCACGTCGTGGGGCCTGTTAGTACCCAAGCAACTGCTTGGCGAACGAAAATGGATGGGCTGCTCACCAACCCGCATTAGCAGACAGCGTGGTGAGTCACATGTCAGCACCCCTCCTTTCTTTACACATGATGGTACAAGTAAGGAAAGCGGAATGTAAGTTTTGTTTGGTTGTTAACTATTTTAATTATTATGTATGTTATACTATTGCACTACACTTTCCCGCCACCACATTTATTCAACACGCACACGATGAGCGTCTCTTGTGCTGGAGTTCCTGCACAAGGCACTCTAATTTGCCACTGGCTTCCAGCGGCCACTTATTCACTTTATTTGCTATTAATTATCATTAGTTATTTTTTGTTCTAATTTGTTGTTTTGTATAGTTCTATTTATGCTACTTATATTCACTTTTGGTTTGTTTTTAACATATTTGGATGGTTATTTGTCCACGTTTAGATACATCATGTTCGTTCGAGATGCTTACTCGGCACCCGCGCGACACCACACGCACACAATACGCTCTCGCCTCACGAAACCCGTAATATTAACATATTCTATATTAAGTTTATTTATCCTTATATCTATGTCATGCTTCCCCTTTTGAATTTCTCTTTGTAGTAGCTTGAGATTTGTTATGTCAGGTCCTGAAGTATTACCGCAAGTTCCGGTGTATGTGAGCGTGTGTGTTGAAGACTTCAGATGCTTATTACAAACAAGAACATTACTTTTAGGGGTCGCCGGACAGAAAGTACGGCAAAAGAGGGTCGCGGCATGAAAAAGGTTGAGAAACAACTTTACAGGTTCGACTGCTGGCTGAACATAAATATTTCATTACTCTAAAAACATTCGAGTCATATAATCGGAAATATCCGAAGTTATTCATTACTTCAATGACCCTTACAAAATGAAGTTTACCAAAATGTATATGCAATACGATATTTTATTGATTTTCTATATACACTATTTTACGTAATTGTTTAATTTTAGGCCATGGCTACGTGCACGTCCGACGTGCACGGTATATAGCACTTAGGTACACGTCAAGAGGAAATGACGTCACAATTTTCGTTAACAGCACTTTTGGGTATGCCCACCGCTAATCGGAGGCTACGCCCCGCGACTAACGCCGCCCAGCTCCTAGCTTTTAGTGGCCTCTATTTGGTATATTAAATCATTACTTTTATTAAATTTTCTAATGCGTATATACATAAAAAGAAAATAAAAGTTAATTTTCTTTTTAAGAAAATCTAAAAATAACTACGCCAGAGTTCGATCCCAGGACCTCCGGATCAGCTTCCTGACGCATTAACCACTGGACTAAGCTGGGAACTGGCCGAAGAAGCGGTTGTCTGTGTTACATATAGTTCACACTCTGCGCCTGCGTGACAGCGTATGTTGACGTGTACATAAGCGCTATATACCGTGCACGTCGGACGTGCGCGTAGACACTCCCTTAATTGTAATATCAAAAATATTAAAACAGAAAGTGCATTAATAGCTAACTACGGTTCAATCTTAATTGCAGTCATGATTTCGACAGTTGATAAACGTTTCCTCGTATTACTGCTAATACTAGCAGGTAAGTACTTTTAATAGCTTACTCACGTGTTTTCCAAACTTCTTCGCTGGTTCCCTTTGAAATTATTAAATACTGTAAATATATGTTTCTCTACAGCATCAATAATTGAATAGTTCACTCGAGCAACGCTGTATACATCAAAAATTAATTTTTTACAGGAACCAAAACAAAATAGGATCGATGGTAATTAAATGAATATTTTGAAATAAATTCATTCCTTACGTGTATTTACATTAAAGTGACCAAAACCATCTTCTTTGTAAATTTGTGGCAGGCTGATTAATAGATTTATTAATTGACTGACTAACTGATCTAGTTTATTACTAACTTAAGTATAATTAATAGTCATCCGGTTTCGTGTGCAGTTTGACTTCATAGGCTTGTTTCACGTGTTTATAGAAGGTAAAATCTACTAGTGCCATGACTCACTTATTGATTACTTAGACGCCATATTGCATTCAAAATGGTGGCAGTGCATATATTAATTCGCATGTTTTTTTGGCCATTTTACATCCGATTTCAACGTCTTTTTTAAAAAATGAATTGAGGTATTTGTAATTTTGAGGCATTTGTAAAAAAAAAAAAAAAAACACACTATTTTTTTTTAGAAAATAATGTTTTATTTTGACATGGTCTTTGATTGAGTGAGTTTCAAAATGCATTTAGGAACGCAACGCAAAAACTAATTAGCATTTTCGGAGCATTTTAGATTACAAACAATAACGTATAAAATTCTTAAGGTATTAGTTTATATATATAAAAAAAACAGTATAATTTACCACAACTTCTTGAAAGCAGATGAACTTATCTTTCAAAAGTACTGAACTTAGATATTTTTATCTTGACTAATTTATTATTATTATTATTAAATGTTTAACTATAGCTGGATATTCTTTCGTAAAAAAAAATATGCTAAACGTAACCGATATTTAAATACAATCAAAACATTTTTTTTATTTGGCAACGTCAGTAATGTTTACATTTGATTTTAAGTCAACAATGTCAGAAAACCTTAAACAAATTTGCCGACTGGGTAGCCGTGCAGTCTAAGGTGTTAGGCCAACGACTTGTAGGTCCCGGGTTCGAGTCCCGCCACGGGCATGAATGTCTTTTAACTGGAACGTGACGGATAATTGTGACGGGTCGAAGTCAACAGCTACTAGACTGGCACAACAGCACGATAAGAACCAGAATGTTGGAAACTCTTTGGCTCAAGAGTAGGGCTCATATAAATCTGGAGGAACTGCTACACATTATGTTCTTGAATTAATTGACAAGGCACGTATCCATCTGTGACGTTGAAGGTAAACCCTTTCAATGTAGAGTCTCACGAATGTTGATATTGTCGTGAAGCTTCCAAAGCCCACAACCTACCTTTTTGTTGTGATACTGGTGGTAACAGAGCTCATCAGATGTCGGAAAGGATTATCCGATGGCTTTCATCACGATTATTCCGAGTTCGCTTGCAAGTTTTCATTGAGAGTGGAACTCTAAAATCTTCCAGAAATATCGATGCACTGGTACTGTACCAACTTTCAGTGCTGCACGTTTTGTTGAAAATTTACTCGTTCCTTTCGACGAATGCAGGAAGAACAAGGATAACATGTTGCGGTCCTTTTTGATAAATAATATTCACACTTATAGCTCTTTCAGTTTATCCAGATCCACTCATCACCCACATCTCCTTTATATCAGGTTTGCTAATTTCCATTGATTGTAAAAATTGAGTTACAAAGACATCAGTATTCCTGGCCTGAGCCAAAGATGCCCAAAAACCACAAGCGAAATTCAATTCAATAATTGTATGGATTACACGATAACTCGCTGTGCTTCAGTAACTTAAGCCATGCGATTAACATGGGCCAGAATCCCATCATCTGCTTCTTCGTGGTAGCACTTTAAATCGAGTACATGATGAAAGACACTTTTCTCCTAGACACTGAAATGCAGCGTTGGGGTGAGCGTTTCCAAGAAAGATGGATCCTGCATATCTCTTAATCACTTCGCTGTTTTCAACCCATGTAACGAAGTTTACTTGCAATTGTTGTCTATCCCTTGTGGATGCCCAGTAGATTCCACATTTACTGTAAGAGATGTTTTTATCATTTGTAGACCCACAATGATTTGACAAAACATGAGAAAATACAAATAACATATCTACTTAAACAAAAATGCAGTCTAGTAATAGAAGACGAGAGTTCTTTACACCGTCAATATCTCCCTTTAACTACATCTAAAGATAAAAATGATATCGTTAAAATGATAAACTTCATTGAAGAGCACTGGAATCTATTCATCTTACTTGACAAAGAACAAATCTACAGTTTCCGAAACGTGATTACTAAGAAAAAGTTTTCACAAGAGGATAGTGAATGCAGAGTTAATCGACCAAGAAACATACCATTCATTTACCGAAGAAAGCTTTTGGATAATACCAAATCACTGTTGAGTTCAATCAAAAAGTTGCATGAAAAATCAAAGACAAAACCTCACTAGGAATTTTATCAACGTACAACTTGAATACAGTGTTGGATCTAGAAATTTAACTATGGGGGCAAAGTTAAATTTTGACCTCTTTCCACTTCCCTTTCCATCGTTTTTTTTAGCCAAACAACACGACCGGCCGACGCGACGGCCACAACATTGTCTCACATCACGTAACTTTTGTTATCTTCTTTGGAGCCTGTCGTGGCATCGCTATTACTAGCATCGGATCATAATACAGTACAACGGTCGTAATTCTAATATGCCAAATTCTATTTTTTTCTTCACTTTTTCTATCAAAAACGTTCTTTTCTTATCATATCTACTACAATAAATGTGTTAGGACTGATTAGTGGAGGTTAGGAAGTAAGGTTCGGTTCTTTTCATTATCCTCGATAGGACGCCGCTATTTTGAATGTTGTCTTACGACCGTCTTTACTATTATGATCGGCGTGTGCTATTACTAACTCCAGTAAGGCAGTAGACCTGCCTATCTGACTTGACTCGCGCTTTTTAATTTTAGAGATTAATGTAGCTTGTATTAAATAACATAAAAATGTTTTAGCGCGCCGGTATTGAAATTTTGAGCACGTTTAGGTCTATTTTCAGTTTCATATATGATTTTACCTCCTAGGAGCATTTATTTTTTATTTTTAGCTTTTAGCCGCCCTCTAAACTTGTCGCCCAGGGCGTTTGCTCCTTTTGCCCCCCTAGATCTGGCACGGCTTGAATGTGTCCATGTTGCACGATACAGTGAGATAGCAAGAGAAAGGAGCTACTCTACTAAAAACCTGCTTTTATTTGAGTTCTCTCACACACATTTTTCTATCTACACGCAGTTTTCTAAAGAAGAGTGTACAATTAGACATAATGCACACGCTCGAAAATTTACTGGGCCCTTCGGAAACGGCTTCCAAATTCACAAATTGAGACTATAACATTAATTCATTTTATGGGTCAAGCTAGAAAAGTAAGCGGAAGTTGTCCAATCTCAAAAGTTTGGTGATTTAGCAACAGCAATAAGACAACTCGAATAGATTGCGCTTGTGATCTCTACAAAGAAGAGAGTATTAAGAGGCCTGAACGTTGTCCAAAGCAAAAGGTTGAATTAATTGAGCTAGGGTTACCAAATGATAAAACAGCTCTTCTAGTAAATATATACCCTATATACAATTCTACAGGGAATCCACACAGAACAAACACCAATACTTCAGGTTCAAAACAGCGATCAAAACAATTATCCATCTTTCTTGAAAATGTAACCACGGGGACTGGATGCCTCTATTTTTACTTGTATGTTTCACTATTTAAGTTTCGTGAAATACATAACTAGACTGTATTTTAATATATCAGACGAAAAGGAAATCGTGGAAGGACCAAACGAATTAACACTACGATCCCACTAGCAACCGCGAAGACTTCCGCAACTTGACAGCATCCCAGACACAAAAATATTATTTTTTATAAAATAAGTTGGCAGCACTGACAACTGGGGCTTGAGGGACATTAGCACACACAGTGGTTTTCTATTGTGTCAATGTTTATACAAAGTTTGGTGCTGTTCCGTCTAATGTAATGGAAGCATTTTGAAGTACTGAATTGTATAGAAAATAGGTTGGAAACACTGACAATTGGGGTGTTTGGGAACAGGGATACCCAAATCATTTTTCTATTGGGTCAAATAGTATGTTTGTCAACTTTGGTCCAGATGGATCTAACTTGAAAATCTAAGTTTAAAAATGGGTTTGTAACACTGGGTTATAAAATTTCCTTTTCTTAACTACTCTATCAAGAGGCCTATAAGTTGTTATTATTGGGTTGGTTCTAAAGGAATGCCTGCTTTGATGCCTGGTCGGAAACGTGCCTCACCAATGGATCGACTGAGGTCACGTGTCTAACTATGTATAAATCCAGCAAACAGGGTCGTATGAAAGTGTACCATGAAGAACACACAATTGCGAGTTTATTTCTTCGTGACAACAAACTGGGGCATTCTACATAGCAAGCCGCAAAAATTATTAACAGTGCTTTTGGGACAGTAATGGCGAATGAACGCACCATTCACCGTTCGTTTGTCAAATTTCGTTCCAGTGACACAACATTGCAAAATGAGCCCCGTGGGCACCGACCAACATCATGTTCGGATGAGCTGCTGAGGAACACTGTGGAAGCGGATCCTCGGAAAAGCGTTCGTGACATTGCAGACGAGTTAGATATACCACTGTCAGTCTGCCGCTCGGTGTGATCAGTAAGGTGATAAATTTGGACTCATGCGTGCCACATAAGTTGACACCGGCCAACAAGAATCGCCGTTCTCTAATTGGAAGGAATAAGCGGATAGGTTTCCTGCTTCGGATTTCCCACTTCAGATGAAAACTAGATCTGTTTGACAATAGCAACCGATCAGGACATTATTGGATCGTGATCAACGTTGGCCATGGCTATGGGCAACTGGTGATGTTCGTCGTCGTTCTGAAAGGGCACATTTTAATCATTTCTTCCGTTATCGTTATTTCCCGCATTTTCAAATAAATTGTTTTTCAAAAAATCTCAATTTCGATGGTTAGTATTTCCTACGGTTGTAGTTCAAACATAGAACGTATCCATCTATCAAATTCCAAAATGCTGGGTCTCTTTGACAGGTCTGAAAGTAATTTGGATAGTTTTAACTTATGTAAACTGCATATCCATAACTATTGAAATTCTTCTTTACACAACTTAATTATAAGCTCACTTCTGAAACTACTGTAACACTAAAAGCATAGAAAAAAATGTTTAACTGAGTGCTCCTCCAAGACTACATTCAAGCACATGCTAATGCAGAGCATTCATGCACATGCATGCCTTCAAGACTGCATTCAAGCACACTGTAGAAACCATATTTGTTGAACTTGCAATAAACATTTTCAACAAATAGGAGAATCACTAGCCTACATTTTACCCATGTAGATAATAACTGGTATTTAAATACTTCACTCCAGTCATTAAACATGTGAAAAAATAACTTTTTCCACTAGCATGGTCTATGTTGTGTGTCTTCTCGCGTAGCTTACAGAAGACGTATCCTTCGTTCGATGCCTGACAGCTATCTAACCATTCCCCCATCTAGGTAATGCTTTCTGACAAATCCTACTGGCCACTCAAGAAATAAATGCGAGATGAATAGCATGACAAGGTCAAGTCTTGACACACGTAAATATTACTACTCTGTGCCAGTCACTTAATTTTGTTCGTGCAGCGGGAAGGAGGTGGCAAGAATAGTCCAGTTTTTACTTGCCATTGTAATGAAACTGCCTTTTGCTTAAAGCATCGGGGTTTCATTAAACACCACCCAGTTTTCCAATACACACTTTAAAGTACGTGATATCTCAATCCCAGCTTACAAACAAGAGTGCATTGAATAACCAAGCGATGTTTTCACGCGCCTTCTATACGCTAATCTAGCTTATTCCAAACAATAGGTTCGTTTTTCCAAAAATAGGAAAAATAAATCGGAAGACAGAGAAATAAGGTAAAATGAATGAAAAGTTTATTTTCCACCAAACTTAAAAACATTCCAAAACCTCGAAATTAATTTGTCTTGCTAAAACACATTCAAAACTAAACACAAACTCACGTAATTTATCTTTGAATAACTGAAAGAATAACGGAATCGTAACAGCTGATAACTAACACAAGCACTTATATTCCTCACATATTTATGCTCACAGAAAATTACGTTACTAAATTTCCTCAAAATATCCGTTTTGAATAAAAGCAAATCAATACCAGTGAGCTTTAATCTATTACACACTGAAAACCATTCTATGAAGAATAAATATTTTCGTATACTTTCTTCGTAAAAATTCACAACTCGCGAACACATAGAACAAAACTATTTTCACAGTAATAATTATTCACCAACTTAAGTGTAACAAAATCGTAGTTTGGGCTCATGTGAGAACTTTTCCTTTCAAGAGCTTAATACCGCCCTTCCAGAAAGGATTGCCATAAATGAAAGATCAGAATGACTGCTTCTTAAACCAATGAATAAAAATAATTCCACAAGAATTGCAGATATTCTTATCTCTCATTAAACAACCGGCTCAGAAGAAAAACACACCTTCTCTCCACATAAGAATTTCTCACACGTACCTACCCACTTCGATTTCACAGTTTCTCAAACCACACTTATAAATACGATGTGACACGTACTTGCGATTTCACATAACTAAAGCCCAAAGCTTGAAGACACATGGACAGGCTTGTTCAAGTTTCAACAACCAATCAGAGACCAGTACTCAGTCATGCTACCAGTGAGCCAATCAGACAATCTGAAGACCCCCTACAGGCAATAATAGAGGTACCCTCTAGGAGACATCATCCTCCGAACCAAAGGTATCGTTCAGAGCAAAGCATCATCATCCGAGCCAAAAATATATCTCATAATTTTGAACTCAAAAACACATATCATTACACCATGAATAGTTAAGGGGTTTCAGGGATTTATTTGAGTTGTTCGGTTGCAAACCTTCTGTCGAAAGAAAAACGAAAAGGAGTTTTCAGAATTCTTACTTGGGGATGGGTTTTGTTGCTAAGATTTAGAGGCTAAATAAAGAATATTTCAATATTATCACAGTCTCATGTCAAAGATTAAAATATCAAGATTCCAGGAATATTAATATTTCATTTTAACTATTTTTGAACGTAACGGGAGTTTTGTTACCGGATGACGCATATGAAAATTATGTGAAGGAGGCGAAGAAAAACAATTTGTCAGAAGCTTAATAAAATAATCGAAATGATACACAAGAAAAATACACGACTATTACAGAAAAGATATGAAATTGCCAGCAAGGAAACAGTGGACCATAGTACCAATATTTTACGTTTAAATCATGTCAGGAAAGATGACTCTTATCCTGTTTTGATGCGACATCCGTGAACTAGGAAAATTAAATAAAATATTTATATTTCTTTTAATGAAATAATAGAATTCTGACGGGACGGGCGTAAGCCATAGCGCTATTACCGCCCATAAAATTCATTTTATCTTATCTTAATAGAACTCTGTAGTTTTTTAGTTTTCTCTATATGGTTTATTTTTAGGTCTCTTCTGTTGTTTCGAATGCACAGAATTACGCATCAAGATGGTGGCATTTGTTCGACACACTCCCCAATTTGTAAACAAACACGTGATAAAGTTTTTTTTCTACTGTCATATAACTGTTATGCTCTGAGAAATGTTGTTCAGACTGTTTCTGCTATCCGTTCAGCATAAAGTGTTGTCCAAATAATTTTTGCTGTCCACCTTTTACAGAATGTTTTGAAGACGGCTGTTGTGAAGAGACATCAATAATAGGTTCCATTTTTGAAGCACTGGGCAGGAGGATATTGTACGTATACATTTTAAAATTATATTCTTAAATTTTATTTGTAAGGTACGAAGGGACTGAAACTAATTTGCACTTGCATCAACTTGCTCTAACTAGGGACAGTACAAATTCGTGGATAAAGGCGTTTAAATTTCTTAAATGGCAGTGTAAAAAACGTAAATAAATGGTAAACTTCCTTGACTATAAGGGTAAATTTCTTGTGTATATAAAATTGGTAAATAATTGTTTGTAATGATGTTTTAAAATGTTAATCATAAGCCTTGCACTAATGCATGCTTCTAGAAACCTACTGAAAGTGCTAGCAATAATATATTATACTTTAATTTATTCCCGATTTTTACATATCACACTTTCTCAAGAGAAGTGACACAACTGAAAAAATGGGGACCACGGTGGCTCAGTCGTTCTTGGATCGATCCCTGCTCATACTTTGTGGGCTTTGTGGTGGACGAACACCTTGTGCGTGGGTTTTCCCGGGGTGTTCCCATTTCCTCCCACTTTCTTCATTCCGCCAATTCACTCCATCATCTTTCATACGGCCTGAGATAATAGTTACCTAAAGGCCTTAAAATAAATTAATCAAATGAGAAAAGTATAATTTTGTAAGAAGAGAAAAGAAGTGACGTTTAAGTTGAGAAGTTGTGTTTAAAATCTACTAAACGGAAAGGTAACATTTAACTGAAATGAATTTTATTTATGGCGTTTAGACATCTAAGGCTCAGTCCGGGATAGGGGAGGCAAAGGATTCGGGAAGGTATTGGCCACGGCCTATTGAAGGTGCTATCCCGACATTTGCATGGTGTGACGGAAAAAACCCTGGAAAACCTCAGTCAGGATGGCCGCTGGGATCGAACCCACGACCTATCGAATGCTATGCCAACTCTACGGCGGCTCAGTGGATAGGTGACACTTCTGCTTTCTACCGGCTACCGATGCAGATAGATGTGACATTTTTGGCAAATGAGAATGGTTCTCCTATACTTTTTAACCAACACTACGATTTAAAAAAAAATTCAGTTGGTTTATTTTTCTTCAGAAGCTGCGATGTGGTCATTTGGGATACTCCCGAAACACTAAGCATTTTTCATACCTTAGAAAGCATTTGGAGCATTGGGATGAGATTCTTGCACGTCTTCATAAAACATGGTGTGTCTTCTTTCATTTTATACATGTTTCACTCTGCACATCTGAAGACTATTGTAATTGACAATTATCGCTGTACACTCTATAACACGTTAGGACGAATTGATTTTGCTTGTGGAAATGTCATCTGACAGATTATCTTAAAACGAAATGATTTTGAAGCGAATAAAATGTAAATTAAATTTTATCGCATCGCCATCTTCCCTTGTTACCTCTAAGAACAGAAGTCAAAGAAAGGGTGAAAGAACTCGATAAGTATCAATTCAAATCACGCTGTGATCTTGTGGAGTAGTTACGAACTGTTTTCAGTAGTGGTTACAAACTATCTTTGGTACGGAAAATAAAGAGAGACATTTTTGTAATTTACACGAATAGTGTTACGTAGGGTTATTTTGAAGAAAATATGGAAATGTATTATTGGTGAAGGTGTCGCAAGTACCTCACAATGTAATTAAGCCTAACATTAGAAGTATATTAATTCTTAGAGTTAGTATACTTCGCATCGAAGAACTTACGACTCTGAATGACTTGTAGTTAGGCAACCCAAATGACATCTTCTTAGCGTGAAATCATTTCTGGAAAAACGCCCTTGTTTCTCCTCTCCTCAGTCTTTCATTAGCATAAATATCAGCAAATAAAGTTCTCAAATATTTTTTTTTCAAATATTCATAAATTCTCTTCGATTGATTGACAGAAAAATAGGATGAAAGAGGAGGAAGATACGATGCTGGGGAAATTTTAAACACAAGCAGAAACTGAGAGTAAGGGATGTCAGTGAGACAAGAGTTGGCGAACCAAGATTACGTAGAGAGAAATAGGAGAAGAAACAGACTAGGCAACGTCCACATTAGTTACCTCACATTACGTCATCTCTGGCCGCTATATTTTCATTCGACATTTGCCAAACTGCATCTTACGATGTTCTGCGGGTCATGTGCTATCAATTCTGTACATTTCTTCCTATCGCTTATACTATGTAAGACTAAACATATTGTACATCTTCCTCTTACCAAGAGTCCCCAATGGAAGAGTAACAACACTCGTCGCCTTGTCATCAAGTGGTCCCGAGTTCAATCCTCGGTGGGGCACGGAGCGACTCCCACGTCCCTTCCTACAGATGACAATTTGAAACTAGTGCCGGTTAAACTTATCTTGCGATCTTGAGGTTATAGACCTACTTCTGGGCAGCACATCACGTACACATCTAACGTCGTTCTTCGCTATCGGTCTTCTTTCACACGTTCCTCTCGTTGTAGCTGCATTTGACCCTCGTCCCTTGCGCTCTACTAGATTTAATTTGTACGTATCTGTAATACTATATGCTCGGTTATCTCGCAATTATACTCGTATCATATTATGGCAACACTGATGCTGCTCCCCATTTTGTCTTGTCCTAGTGTTATGGCATTCACGAGTGTTCGCTTTTTTTTGGATTTTTCATCTTATTCAGGACATCCATTCCACTGCGAATAGGCTATTACTGTAGAATTCTAGCCTAAATATCTACTTCGTTTGCAACACTTTGGCATCACACTTCACTTCAGTATTTCATTTTGTGTTAGAAGCAATTTATAAATATGTACTAATTAATGTGCAGTACTATTTAACGAAAATGAATTTGGTTAGGAGTTGGCAACACTGATTTAAGGGTAGGGGCATTGTTTTTGGACTAATATGGGACACACTACGTATAATTAGTATTGTACTACTAACCGTAAAAAATATCACACTGTTTCAGTACTCCCAAAAAACATTAAGTGACCCTACACCTCCTGGTGTCGAGAATTCACGTCCCGTTGTGCTAGAAGGATGATATTCAACATGAAGATTCGTGTTAAGGTTGGAATCACATAAAGATTTAAAAATGAATTTACACCGTGAAGTACACCAATACCTCCGGGCGACGAAATTATACTTCCAGTTGGGCTAGGAAGATGAAATTCGACATGTCGAGATTGGAATTATGAAAATAAGATACAGTTATTCTGTTAAATACTCCACCAGTAACACTTTCAATCCCCAACTATCGAAAATGCACTTTTCGATGGGCAAGAGCGTTAACATTCATAACGAAGAATCGTGAGGAACTTGGAATGACGGCATTTGAAAGAAATCTTTTAACTTACTACGTACCCCAAAAGCACCCAACTTTTGAATATAAAAATCCACTGTTCAATTACTAAGAAGCTGAAATTTGGTGTGAAGGTTCCTGGCTACGTTGGAGTTAGGGGATGGATGAATAAATTGTAATTTAAACGTTACGGACTCCAATAACACGCACCTCCGGTGTTGAAAATGCATTTCTCGATGGGCGAGAATGTTGAAATTTGACATGAAGATTAGTAGTCCAGGCGCATTTGTAAGTTCGTGGGATTTTGAATGAAGGGATGTTGCGGGTAGGTGGAATACCTTCATTAGAAGGTACCTAATCATGTGGTACCAGGTGGCAAGCCGAAAACTGTGGCAGGGGACCGGGAGGGGGGGAAACAAAATGGCCGCCGGTAAAGTTCGTCTCTCTGCTTTTAAAATGCTATAACTTCTACAAATGTTAAATTAAAACGTTCGTGGTTGTGCGAATATTGTAATAACACATTAGAAATTCCATTTTAAAACAATTTGTCCCCATAGCGACGCCATATTTTAAATATGGCGTCCTTAAATCCCAAAATTAATTATTCTCGATTCCCGTTCTTTATATTCAAAGGGAAATAATTCGTAGACCGCCACAGGTAGGCGAAATAGCCCCGCAATAAACGTTGTAGGTCAGTTCAAGGGCTTTCCAACAAGGTATGTTCCATTTCTGTATCTTTAAAACTAACGGAGCTAGACTAGTTTATGTAATGGTAGGTGTATGGATTATGACTTTTAATGCAGGACCAGAAAGATTGGTCTGACACCTACATTTGTAATTTCGTGAGTTTTGTGTGAAGGACCGTTGCGGGTAGGGGGTATACCTTCATTAGAAGGTACCTAATCATGTGGTACCAGGTGGCAAGCCGAAAACCGTGGCAGGGGACCGGGAGGGGGGGCGGGGAACAAAATGGCCGCCGGTGAAATTTGTCTCTCTGCCTTTAAAGTGCTATCAGGGTGAGTCATATGTTCGTAGCGTTGGGTGGCCCCGCTCACTTGATGCCGGAAAACCATGCGCAACGTGTAGAACAGTTTAAGCTGGTGGTAGCAGAAAGCGTGTCACGTGTCTGTTTGATCACAACGTTAACGGTGTGTGGGAGGACAATGGCTGAGGAGAAACTTGTGTGTCGTGTGCTTCTGCGCCATTACTGGAAAAAGGGGTTGAATGCAGCAGCAGCGGCCAAGGATATTTGTGCCGTAGAAGGTGAAGGTAATGTCCACCAGTCCACAGCTAGAAAGTGGTTTCAACGTTTTCGGTCTGTTGACACCTGTCTCGATGACATGCCCAAGTGTGGACGTCCTGTGACGACGGATATCGATGCCCTCCTGAACACTGTTGAAGGAAACCCAGGAACCAGTACCCGTCAGCTGGCAGATGAGGTCCAGACATCACAAACCAGTGTTGTTCGTCATCTGCATCAACTTCGGTTTCGCTCCAGGCAACCGAGAATGGTTCCCCATGATTTGACTCCCGCTTAAGCTCAACAACGTGTGACCCTGTGTGAAGAACTGCTTCGAAACCCAACTGACGACATGTTTTGGCGGCGGATCATCACGACCGATGAAAAGTGGATCTTTCTTCGTTATCCTGACACCGGCAAACAATGGCATCGACCAGGTACCGAGGCGCAGCCAGTGGTTCAAAGATGGCGGTTTGAAGAGAAGACAATGTTGTGTGTGTGGTGGAATTTCGAAGGTCGGATGCACTGGGAGCTCGTTCCACATGGTCGTTCCATAGATGGGACATTGTATGCTGAACAGCTGCAACGGGTATACGAAATTGTGCGCCGTCGTTATCCAGCACTGGTGAACCGAAAGCGACTGCTCCTCCAATTTGACAACTCTCCATGCCACAGGTCAAGAAGAGTCCGCCAGCACATTGCGGACATGGATGGCGTGGACATTTTACCACCACTCCCTACAGTCCCGACCTTGCGCCATCTGATTTTCATATGTTTCGTTCCATGGCACACTTCCTGCTGGGCAGACAATTCCATTCCGTGGATGATGTGACAACTGGCATTACTAAGTTCTTTGCTTCAAAGCCTACAGCCTGGTATCGTCAGGGGCTTGTGTTACTGGTGGAACGTTGGAGAAGGACCATACAGTGTGATGGGATGTACTTCGCCGAATAGGCTTCTGTGGTACAGGGGGAGGCGGGTGTTGCACATTATCCATGAACACGCTACTAACATATGACTCACCCTGGTATAGTTTCTACAGATTTTAAATTAAAATCTTTGTGTTTGTGCGAATATTTTAATAACACATTAAAAATTCCATTTTAGGACAATTTGTTGCCATAGCGACGCCATAAATATGGCGTCCTTAAATCCCAAAATTATTCTCGACCCCTTTTCTTTATATTTAAAGGAAAATAACTCGTAACCTACCACAGGTAGGCGAAATAACTCTGAAATAAACGTTGTAGGCCAGTTCAAGGGCTTTCCAACGAGGTATGTTCCATTTCTGTATCTTTAAAACAAACTGAGCTAAACTAGTTCTTATGTAGAAAAGAGAGTATTCTTATGAAAATTTTAGAGAATGTCGGCAAACCTACAGAAGAGGATGAGAAACCTGTAGAAGAGATGCTGCTCCAGGAAGATGAGAATATCAGTTCAGAAAGTTGGAGAGAGAAAAAATCGGAAGTGGAAGATGACGAAAGAATAGAACTGGAAGGAATCGATTCAACAACACCCGTACCTACTAGCACTGAAGCATCAATTACACACATATCAGCTGCTTCTTACTCTGTTGCTATTCTTGATGGCATGACGGAACCCCAAGCGTTGATAAAGCCAGCGCATGTAAACACATGCATCGATTTGTCTACAGAATTCTGCAAAAGAATAGTCAACAATCTTGAAATACCATGAAACTCACCTTGGTTTTTGATAAGTATGGAAATAAGTCATTAAAATGTAAATGTGAAGAAAAGAGCAAGAGACAGCCCAACAATCGAATACAAAATATCTGACTCTGCCAATATAAAAAAATATCACTATGAGAAATCTTCT
>JAGDQP010028678.1:5470-23959 GCA_022664845.1 Lepisma saccharinum
AGTCGAAATCATCACTTTGAATCGTTTAAACCAATGCACACAAGAGTCTTGCATTGGGACATTGTCACTGTAAGTTTTCACAAGTATACGACGGCTTTCACTCGCGTTTTTCTTTAGATTGAACAAGAAAAGCAGTACGTGCAACAAATGCTCTTTATTTGACTCGAAACCCGACATGTTTACCACACGAAAAAAATATGACACGAACTCGAAATCGTTTAAACATCGTTGAAAGGCACTGTCCTAGCAACAAAATGACATAAGAGATGAGACTGTGAACCAACCCTTGTTTCCAGCGCCATCTCTTAAAAAAAATTGAGAATTATTAACCGACACACCTGGTATTTCAGGTCGTGAACATTGGATCAGCAGGGAGGGAGGGTGCTTCCGTTCATATGACTTTGAGGTTTTCGCCAGTTTCACCCGGTGAAAATGCCAGGAAGGTAACTCAGCAAAGACACTAGCCGCTACCTTCCCCATTCCTTTCCAGGAAGAGGATCACCGAGGGAGTCATCCCCCAGGTATGTGACGGTCATAACTGCCTGCTCAGCCCACAAATAAAATAAATAAAGTGGGAGGAAACGGGCGAACTCCGGCAAACTCACGCACACGGTTGTTTGAACCGACGACTCGAAGCACCAGAGGTGAGCTCCCACGGCTCTTGAATTACTTATTCTTCTCTGAACTTTTCCATATGTGAATCTAATATGTTGATGCTACTCATTGAGCTTTTCCTCAGAATTACATCCAAATACATGTTTCACAATCTCTCAGTGACGTAATACAAGAAGCTAGACGTTAACTCCCCTCCCCCCAAATGAAAACAAGTATTTCTTTTTAAGCCTGAGTTATGAAAAGTGCCTTAGAATCTAATAAATTTAATTAAAAAATCGAATCAGTAATAGTTTTCACGAACTGGCATCGCCTTTTTCGAATTCTCTCCCGCTTATCTCTATCTGTTTCATTTCACTTTCCTCTAAATTTGAAAGACAAGTGTTGGAAGGCGTATATCATTAAAGCACAATAATTTCACATAATAATTTGCAAGCGATCTTGGTTTTAATTAAATATATCGTAACGGCTCGTTCAGAAGACTTTGTAATTTTCCGGCTGCGAGGCAAGTACACGACTGATACTGCTAAATTGACCGGTTAAGCATTAATCGTAAATATAATTTTTTTCGTGGTAGTGAAAGGATAAACAATATTATTTGAATTCACAGGATCTAGTATTGTGCTCAACAATTAAACACACTATATCATTGTTGATTAATGTACCTGAGATCTTTGTGTGTATTAGGAACCTGATCCAACGCCATGCGATACAGCTTAAGTGCTTTGGTGTATTGCGCCAATTTGAAATAAATATTACCCATGTTGACTTTCAGTCTACTTGCATTATTGAACATCCGATTCTTCGTTATAACCTGGTAAGTATTAAGAGCTTCTGTATACATCTCATTAGCAGCATATTGATTTGCTAGGTTAAACAGCACCTGAAAGCAAAACATCATAAGAAAACAGCAAATAAACAGATATATAACAATCCATTACGTCTTGTTAATAAATGAAAGCAATTAAAAGTATCCTATGGGTTACTGTAGGAGACAAAGTACATTCACCAGTGCATTACGAAACTTACCTCACCTCTACCTTCGAAGTCAGTCTAAAAGTACGTTACATTAAATAATAACTCCAAACATTTTCGTAAATCTATCCACGATGGGAAGGTAAATCAAGGTAATCTGTATATGCAAACACCATGTGGCGTGTCCGGTTCGAGTCCGCGCACCAGCGATGACGAATCAGTCGCTGCATCATAGGTGGTGAGATGTTCCGCATAGTTGGCCGCTAATTTGGCGTCCCTTTCCGAAACATACTCATGCTGCGTGTGAGATAGCGTCCTTGGAGTCTGTATTCCCTTCGTCCATACGGTCCTGCAATATAACCTTACCTGTGCCCTTGCTGCAAACAACGTCTTTGTTAGAGATCACAACAAAATCACACAGCTAGAAAAGTTCTTGTTGAGTCAAAATGATGATGACTTTATTGCAAATCTTCAAAGGTAAGTAGCACCATACAATCAAATTAATAATACAGTCGTTGTCTTATATTTAAACACCCACTAAAATGGTGCTTTATAACATTAGCTTCTTCCAAATACAATAAATTCTCGGATAATATACCTATCAATGAATATACAACAACAATTTTCATTCTATGCAACGAGGTATACTGGCAATTCGGATCTATTCCTCAAATATGGAGCTTCGATACACTTGTAATCACGTGATGCACCGATACTAGGATCTTAAACCATTTGGGTCCATACAGACAGAAATAAAACCCACCACAACTATCAAATTACTGTGCTTACCAATGATCATTCAATTTGTATCGGTAAATATCATCAATAATTTTTAAACCTTAGGTAAGAAGTATTTATTATTTCTCACTCTTTTCAGAATATATTGCTTTATTATATCACGCTCTTGTCTAAATACATTGCTTTATTATTTCTCACTTTTATCCAAATACTCTGATTTGTTATTTCTCACCCCTTTCAGATAAACCTTATTTATTATTTCCCTCTATTTTCTTCGTTATACTTGTCATATGAACAATTGGCTACGGTGGCCAATCACCAAAAATATCATCAATACAGTAATACTAGATTCTTAGATATGCAAACAAAATAAAAGAAGGTCGTTAACCGAATACATGAAATCCTTATTTGATTTGAATACGTAGGTCAAATTTCAGAATGAAATTAATACGAATGTTTCCAAAATGGAAAATACTCACTTAATAATTACTATAACAAGAGATAATAAGATGCTTCTAGCAAATATCTTCAACACATGTACCTATGTACAGCTTTGAGATTTGTTTACGCTTACTGCCATCTACTGGATTAATTTCGTAGCTAACGATATCGCTCCTATAATTTTATACACAATTATAAGTGGTCCGCTAGATGGCGGTGTGAAACTAATTTTCGTCAGCGAATATTGACTTTGGCACGTACGTTTAAGATACCGTTTACAAGTAAAAATTTGCACAATAATTAAATACACAATGCCCACTACAATTACTACTACTACTACTTGCTTATATAGTCGAATTATGAAAAAATATAAATGTTTAAAGCCTTTTCTTATACAAACGCACTTTCGCTTAAGCAGTTCTGGCGCGCATCAAACAATGAACTACAGCCTGTCTCACTGCAGACGTACCAAGAAAATAGAACAATTTCTCTGTTTAAACACATTGTAGCGGAGTCAAAGTTGTGAAGTAACATTTCAAATGACTGATATACCTTCCACAATACTTATCTTCAAATTTCTATGCAGAATATCCACGTTTGTGCATGCAAAAAAATGAAATTCTATCCTCGGTAAACACTGTTTCTGCCCAGCTTGAACTGCTGGCATGGCGTTAATATTATAAAAATTGGATACTTACAGATTCCTGTTTTCCCTTTTGTGCCTTACAACGTGGAATATACACCTCCCAGTTTGTGTGAACAGCACTTGTTAGCATGAAATCGTTCCATATCGCGTACAAAATGTAATTTCCGAGGGCGCCTTTCCATGTACAGCCGTTTTCATAAACAATAAGCGATCTCATCATCTTAACGCTCAGTGTAGCTAAGCCCAACCATGCACATGGCGCTGACGCACACGGGCACACACTACAAAAGGCAACACTGGCGAAGAATTAAAATGCAATAATTAGTGGGAACGTCACTCCCTTGTGACCCCGTCACAACCAGTCCTTATTAAGGTAAAACCCGGAGGTCGTCTGGCTGTGTGTAATGTATTCCGTGTAATGGCTAAGCATGTCACGCATAAGCAAGATGGAGCACGTTAGAGACGCGAATCTTAAGCAGGGATAAAGTACACGTTAAAGAGACGAAAACTTCCACTGCCATGCCAAGTTTTTCTAAACACTTACACGAATCAAAACAGGCCATAACCTCATAACACACTGACAGAAGAGTCAAAGAATCTTATATCATCATAGCGAGAAATCTGTTCCTTAACACAGACTGGATAACTTGAATAAAATGTGATTAATAAAATATTTTGGTGTTAGTGACCAAAATGGTGTCTCAACGCAAATTAACTAAGGAACTCGCACGTTCATCACCGCAGTAACAAACAATTGCCAATGGATTCTATCCTGCGCAAGATCAAGCCAGTTTTCATCACAAACATCACGACCCCTTTTAATATTGTCACCAAACGATGACTCAGTCTTCACAAAAGCCTCTTTCCCTCCTGCTTACCAACTACGATGGAATATAATCTTAGTTTCTCCCTCATCCGAGTTACATGGCCTGCCCATATTAGCCGTCGTGATTTCATTATTCTTATAAATATCAGGTGAATCAAACAGTTTATGGAGTTCTTCACTATGCAGTCTTTTCCATTCTCCGGTTATCTATCTCAAAACCTCATTTTTAAACGCATGCAATTTATGTTCATCTGCCAGGATCGTACTCCAACTTTAACAACCAGAAAGTACTACCAGCAGAATAACCGTTCTGTATATTTTCAATTTCAACATTTTTTTTTGTATGATTCGCGAGGTTGGGTTTCTGGATTGAATAGACACATGTATTGCCCAATGATAAGCGATTTTTTATTTCTTCCGTGACTTCGTTCTTGCTTGTTACATATGCTTCCAAGTATTTAAATTTCTTCACTTTCTCTAGGATTTCATTCTTAACTGTTATGATTCTATTTCCTTCATACTCTGAGTTCAGCTTATCATGTATTTTGTTTTCTCTACGTTCACTTGTATACCTACCTCATCGCAAGTCTACATCAGTGTTACTTGTAGTGCATCTATATCGTCCTCCTATTTAATCTATATCACTCGTGTATACGAACAGTTGGTTCAAGCCATTCAATGTCAGTCCCTTTTTGTAATTTTGTATTTTAGAATCGCACATTCTAATGCAAAGTTAAACACTAGTAGCGACAAGGAGCTTGTTCAATGTACTGCGAATCTCGAAATTATTAGACATAATACTACCTATACGTATTCTACTTATGGGGTCGCTGATCCTTACAAGCTGAACAAGCTTTTTCGAAATTACAAATAGCACCAGGAATACAATTATAGTTTTTCCTTTTGATAGAATTATGTGCTTTCTTAAAATCAATGAACAACTGCAGAAATTGATTTTTTTTTTAATTTCTTTCAATGTCTCTAAATAAATAATTTTGCTAAATGAAAAATCCATATACTGATATTTAGGTAAAAATAACTTATGTTGCCAAATTTTATGTTTCCATATAAGAAAATAAAATTATGATAAAGTATATGAAAAATTACAATAAAAATCAAACTACCACGCATCATTCTATTGAGAATCTAGAACTAATATTTTGCCATTGCTGCTATGTTACTAATATTTACAACCGGGAAAATAACTGCCCAAACTGGAGATGGTGTAGTGCAAAGAAAGTAGATTTATTTGAATTGCGATGAAATAATTTACTAATCAGCATAAAAAGCTCAAAATAAACAATACTCACGGAAAAAGTTAAATCCAAATTATGACCTTCACTTAGGCCAGCTTGTTCTCGCATTCGTATCAGGCTTCTTTCTTTGGTTGATGCTTCTTTGGCTCTGTCAAGAGCCACTTTGTGTTCACCTTGACTGTTTGCAATACACGATTCTTCAATAAGTTCATTAATCTTCTTCTCAAGCTGTTTGATCTTCTCTTCAGGACTAAAAAGAGAATAAACAAATAACTGGTAGAAAGCATGCAACTCTTGATGTTCTCAGTTTTGTTTCGTTACAGCAATTTTTGATAGCTCTGTTATAAGTTTATTTTTTAACTGACAATTTGGAGCAACTCTTGAGTTCCCCCAACCTGGTATATCGTAGTTACAGTGATTTATGTTCATGGTCTCGTTATTCGAGTATGATGTTCTACATAATCTTGGGGGGAAAATAAATAAATAATAATAAAAAAAACTTCTAGAAACAAAAGTTAAAGATCACATTATGGAAAGCGTAGACAATTTACAAGCACATCACTGGAAGTAATGTGTTTTGTTGTGTAGGTCACGGGCAACCGTTTTCAGGTAAGAGATGCGTGGGGTACCTCTACGTATTATTGCAGATCAGAAGAATCGGAAAATGGTATTTCAAGATACCACAGCAATAAACCCAAATGTCTTTTTGGTCCAAAATATCACCGAATTTAACATATCTTTGAATCGATCAAAAAAAAGAAAAAAGAAACAAAACCCCATCAAATGGATCCTCATAACCTGATCGCTAGTCTTCCATCTCATTTCCTGGAAGTGTGCTCGCTAGGAATGTCATTCCTCATATTTATTCAAAGCTTAACGGTGTAAATCACCTCTGCCATCTTGGAATGTTCATTTAATTGATTTATTAGGCTGATGCATAAATTCGTAGCGCTTTCTCCCTGCAGCATTTTTTTATTTGATATACACTTGAGATGTATATACAAACTAATAAGAAATATATTCTTATATATTCTCCTGCATTATCTATGACTGTCTACCAACGCTGGAGCAATTCTCTGACTCTTCTCTTGTAGCAATCAGCTAGTTTAGAATTAAAGAAGCTATCACCCTTTTGATGCGCGCCAGAACTGCCTAAGCGAAAGTGCGTTTGTATAAGAAAAGGCCTTGAACAAGTTTGAAGAGCGTTTTTGTTATCAAAGGAGAATGAGGTGCTTCGCTATATCTGTATTGACTGGTGCATGTCATTTCCACAACACAGGAGAGATTGTTACATAGACTGATCAGACATAAGTTTGCTTTAATAAATACACGAAACATGCTTTTGAAAAAAGTCAGCAATTAGTACAATACTTAACAGCTCCCATATGGAATAAGATAGAGGCACGTATCCTTATATAGGTTTATAGGCAAAGTAAAATTAAAAAACAAGTAGGTTAGTTACAAAGATTCGAAACTTAGGAGGTACATAATTATTCGCCCAATCCAAAATTAACACAAAGTAGCTAAAAAAATTACCATTACTTGAGAAAGGCTTAAAATACGAGATTCCACACAGACAGACAGACACACACACACAAAAGCATTACTGACTATCTATTCGGTTGAAAAGGCAGTAGATTTGTTACCTAACCCTACTGATAAAGATAGGTTGAGAAATTACTGTCTTTACAGTTTGGGTTGTTCTATTGATAAAAAGATGAGGTACAAAGGCAAGTGCAACAATTTCTTTAATAATTGCTAAATAGTTCGAAAACTGGTTGAAAAACAATAAATTGTGGCTCACTAAAGATAACAAAGGGAACAAATACGTAATTCTGACCCAGGAATACTATGGACAGAACTTACGGCGAAAAATCTTTGGGCAAGGCTATGAAACACTCAATAAGAATCGTATTAACAATATAGATACAAAAACACGTAAATTGATAAAAGGTTTACATATTTTCAATAATAGTTTGGAAAACCAATTAATAGTTTCTGCACCATCAATTCCCATTACATATGGCTTGCCAAAAATCCATAAAAAAGACATAACCATACAAATTATTCATTTCCGGTAGACCACACCCAACCTATAAATTAGTCAAATGGTTGTCATACCTATTAGGTAAGCGAAGGAACAAATTTAAACACACAGTACAGAATTCTACAGAAGTCAAAGAACAAGCTACTTCATTTCTTAACGGAAACAGATTAAAAATGCCCTCCCCATCGATATCGTAGGTATGTTTCCATCCATACTGACAGACCTCGCAGTATTCTGCACAGAAACTTTTCTACGCAAAAATAAGTACAGAGAACTGGAAATACAAGAACAGTTTTTGCCTACAAAATAACGTGTTCCAATTTGAATACTATTTTTTTTAAACAAAACAATGGCTTAGCTATGGGAAGTCCCTTGTCTCCTACACTTTCAGATATCGTCATGAATCATTTTGAATGTAAAATTTTAAATAATAATAAAAAAAAAAATCTGTTGATGACACGTTATTTCTTTATAGGGAAGACAAACAAACAGAATTACTCCATGTAAAGCTCAACAGCATACAGGAACATTAAGTTTCAAAAGAACTAGAAACCAATGAAATTATCAGCTTCCTAGATTTACAAATATACAAAGTAATAAATTTCAAACTACAGTATATCGGCTACCTCAGAAGAACAATATATACACGCTAAACCAGGCCACCATGCACAAATGAAATATAATATTTGGTTTAATTTCTTTTTACGTGCCCTCAACATTTGCGCACAACAAAATGGATACGATATTTACCCACTGTTGAAATGGTACCAGCACGCACAATGGAAACATTATAAAAGCAGGAAAACGAAATGTGAAGTTAAAAAAGAAGACAAAACATGGACAGGTTTGCCCTTGTACTAACCCGTTACCGACAGGCTGAAAAGGACTGACTAAGCGGAGCCTTAATACCAGGGTCATGGAACATATTAGAGATGACAGAAAGAATTAATTTCCCACATCTAGTTTCTCACAACACCTGAAAACTACCACACATGAAGTAGCCGATGCCAAGATATTGGGTAGATCAGATTCCTATAAAGGGTGAATGGTTTATGAAAGCATCCTTATTCACAAAAAAAACAACCTGCATTAAATTTAGACCAAGGCTTGCTAAATAAATCGTGGTTATACATAATAAATAAAATGTAATAAATCAAAACTCTATTTTTTTAAATCATGTATTTCAACACTTTTAAACATTTTAATACACATTTATACACATAACATCCCATACATAACCAAATATACAGTTGTGCAGCTAATTCCTTCTGTTTTAGTATCTGGCAAAAACATTCCATTTCACAATACACTGTTGCAAAACTCTTGTTTCCGCATAGGACAGCCATTTTTGTTTTACTTGCCAGGAGCACTGACAAAGACCAATTTCGCGGACGGCTTCATATATTTCTACAATATTTTACCCTACATTTTTTCACTTGAGGTAGTCAATGCATTGTTGCCGAAACCTGTGTTTGTAATCGCCATTTTTAGACGATTCAATGGCAGCGAGGAAAGTGTACCAAGTTGAAGGTAAGCTTAGAATTTGGTCCTCGACATGTAAACTTAAATTTGTAAATAAAATATACTTACGAGTCCTCCTTTCTTGTTTCCAACGGTGGAGCTGGCCCCTTAGCTGCTTGATTTAAAGGATCAAATGCTTGGCCAGTACGAATACCACTGGACGTATATCCAGCTCCACGAACAGCAGTCATAGGTCTCGTTACTCCCTCCTTTATACCTGTCACTCCACGAGTACCCAAGGACGATCGAAATGCTGTTGATTCGCGGAACTGTAAGAGAATTAATATATATATCAATGGAACATTTCAGGACTTAGAAACGAACTTACGTTTTTATATTCCTACAGCATTATAAATATTAGTATTTAAGAAATATCTATTTAAAAATAGGAGCACAGATAGAGTAAATACCATTCTTATCACTAAAATAAACAATTAGTAAGTAATCAAGTCTTCTATTCAAAATTACTTAGGTCTTAAACTGTTTCTATCGCTCTTATCACATTATAACTATGTAAAAATGCAACATTATCCACACGACCCCTCGTTGTCTGAAAGGTCAGTACGTGCGTGTGGTCACGGGTTGAGATCCCGTGGGGGTTCATTGAATGGAGTAGTTAGGTGTCCATTTCGCCAAAAACTGTTGATCCCATCCACAAAAACGTACCAGATGAAAGTAATGAAAATTGACTTCATTATTCTGTTAAAAATTAAGGTTTGAGAATTCACATTCTGACCTCTTCAAATCCCACTTCTATCATGTGCAACTGTCCATTAAAAAACGACATGTCTGTTTACATTCTACCGTCAGCAGATGACGTGTCATGTCCCACTTCCTGCCATGTGTTTGTTTCGTGGCCCATCTGTCCCCGCCCACTCTCCTGTTTATAGCTTCTGTAAGTAAATTTACCTTTTGCAAGATAATGACTCGTAGTGTGATCAATCTGTAATTTGTATTTGCTTACTTGTTGATGTGCAGCTAATTCTCTCAACTACGCAAACTAATAAGTAAAATCGGGATATATTTGGCGAGTCTGGGCGCTCACATTGTCAAACAACGGGAAAATTAAAAGGATTACGGGTAGGTAATACTGTGAGGAAGGTTGGCTGAGAATGTTCGTTGAAAGTCTCTTCAACGTCTGACACTTTCAACGAACAGTCAAGCATTCTCAACCTTCCCGTAATCTTTTTAATTTTCCCATCGTTCGACAATGCGAGCGCCCAGACTTGCGAAATATACAACGATTTTATTTATTCATTTGTGTTCAATATTTGAGAGTATTAGCCGCATACCAACAGGTACGAAAATATCAGTTTTTCCTCCGCGAGATTTGTTGCGGTTGTAATTTGTAATTTCCTTTATTTTAGCAGGCGAAGTTCATCTAATAAGTGTTTTTCCCCTAACTCTTGTTAATCATACAATGATAATATATTTATATAACAATAATAATAAAAACACAAAAAATACAAAATAGAAAAGAAAAAAATCAAAAAGAAGAGGAAAAAAATGTAAAATGAATTATGTACGCGTGTTTCTATCAGTTTGTGTCTGTTTCTTAAAATAAAAACTAGGCAATTAGTAGAACCTATTTTACCAGCTTATTCCCAATTCTTCGGATATCATTTGTGAAATACACTAACTCAAAGCAATTTAGTTAGGGTTTTAGGATTTTAATATCAGTGTGTACTAATTATCGTCGTCTAAAGCTAACAGATCTCTCAATTTGTTAACTAATTTACATTTGATTTAATTTCATTTCCCTTTAAGCTTGCAAACTAAAGCTAGAAGCAACAAACTGGCAAGTAATACAGGCTTATACTCTAAAAATAAAACAAAAACGTTACATGAACTATTAATCAAGTGTCTTAATTGAGGTATAATTTGGTGTCTTTGGTATCCTTCAACGGAAACCATCACATCGAGATAAACTTAGTCCAAACGTTCATTATATAACTGAGTATCAATAATAAGTAAGTAAGTAAGTAAGTAAGTAAAAAAAAAACTTATCAAGGTTAAATGGTAAACGATAAATTGAAAACCACTTACTCCAGTTGATGTTCCAAGTCGCATTGCTGTTCCCGGTTTTGAAGATAACTGCAAGAAACATAAGAAGAGACAAATCAGGTAAAATGAGATAATAGTTTAATATTCAAATACAAATAACATAAATAATAGAAAAATATAAAGTAAAAATTAAGCAAAAGCACTGCACATATAAAAATGAAAATACATTTCTTAGTAGCTACAACACGAAAAAAACACCCAAGCTGATGTTTCTTGGTATGATAATAGATCCTTGACTTGGGCAGGATTTTATCATTTTACTTTGGAAATCGATCTTTAAAATCTTAGGATAATTACATGAACATGCTTCTAATTACACTGAATTCATTTGAAACTTTCTGATATCGGATGGAATTTACGCAACTCGTATTAGTACATTATTGTGCTGGCACATTTATTTCAAGCAGATTAAACTAGGTAAACAGCCGCAAATACAACCCGGATCTCCCAATTTCCGGTCGGGTATGCTGTCCATTACACCACCACGACACGGCCAATTCTCTATGTGTATATAGAATGCTCCTCATACCTTAACACTCTCCCAGCTTCTAGTTGCTAGTTATGAAGCCAAGTGATTCCACAGGTACGACTGCAGACAAATTTGTCAACAAAAATCTGCTAGCAGGCGTAGTATCTTGACTTCATTAAGTTCAACGTAACAGAAAAAGCAAGAAAGAAGAGAGAAAATTATATACAGAAAACACCAGTTTGTTTGTATATGTGGTAATCTATGTCTCGAATATGAAAATAAATTTACTTGTGTAAAAGAAACATCTAACGTGGCGTAAACAATCCAACGAATATATACATATATATTCGCTGGATAGTTCTAGTAAAATTCACTTAAAAACACGCAAATAAACATATTCTCGCAAATTTTCGAATATATCAGGCTAGGTTAGGACGGACACACCCACCCACATACACAAATATAAAAGTGAGGAGACAGTGGCGCCACACAGCGGACACTGCATCAATCTCGAAACAGTACACTTGCGTTTTACGTGTAAGTTTCAGGATGGGATACGGGTATGCGAAAATGTTGTGTAAATGTGGTAGGGGGTGCAAACAAAGAAAGATGGGAGGGGCGTTATAGTAATCCAAGGTTTACGCCCGGTTTTACTTCTGCGCTCAAACCGTGAATGTAGGCCCTTTCCTCCTGGCGGAGTGTAGAGGGGGCTTATCATTGAGGCATAATGTGTATTATAGCAACGTAGAAGGAGAGATCAAAATTTGTGTTATGTGACCGAGTGTGTCGCATAACCCAGTCACATAAAACCACTTTGAATTTTTCCTTCCACGTTGGTATAAGGCACGTTATGCCCCTAATGACCAGCCCCCCTACACGCCTGAGGGTAATTCCACAGAATTTCGACAAGTGGTGGTCACTCGACTATTTTTGATTTCCTTCATATTTGGTACATTGAATGCCATATACAAGCGAAGTTGAAAACAGTTTTTGACATTTTTTTATTGCTCATAGTTCAGGATATACAGGGTGTTCAAAAATGAGATTTTGCAAAATTTTATTGAATACAGCGAATCATAAAGTTACATATTTTTCACAAACAAGTTGCGATATTTGAATAATTCAAAAACATTTAAAATATAGACACCTCAGAGAATATTTAAAGCTATGTCTTTAAGTTCTAGCCTTAAAAGGGCTATCAGACAGCGTGGTTTAAACAGTTGTAAAACATAGGTGAAATTTTCATTTTTAATTCTTTCCTGATTGAATGGAAAACAATAACAAGCCGTTTGCTTTGTTATTATTTTCTACTATTGTCACTGTAATGACAGAAAAAAAAATAACTTTCGGTGTCATTTCCTTTTCTTGATGTCGAGTCTTCAATTTCATAAAAACTCAAATTTGCCAAAATTTGAAGGGTTGTAGGTCAAAAGAGGGACGGAGTACATGAACAAAATCTCGCATAAGAGTTTCTTTATTTATATTCTAAAAGCCCTGAAAGTTTCCTTGTGTTATTCAAACCCCTCAAATGAAATACAGCTTCTTAAAGTTGCTTAAAAAGGTATAGTCTTGTCATTACAATAAAAAATGAGGCTATTGTTAATAATGTTGTATTCTATCAGCGTAATCTTTTAAATCACGTGCCTTAAGCACAAATAGATTGTTTTACTTTCTTTGTTGGTGCACAGAGCTATTTTAGCTTTCTTCTATCTGCTGCTTAAGGAAAAACTGTGTTAAAATACTCATCTCCAAACTGATGCACACACGAAAAAATCTATCATTTACGTTGCCAAAAATAAAAAAAAATGAAGTACCGGAAAATAACATGTATAGTGCATATGTTGGCTCTCAGATCATGGAACGTTATTATCTGAAACAAGTTTTGTTATCATCATGTGCGCGCGCACTCCAAAACATGTCTAATTTTTGTTATGATTTTAAACGCTCCGGTGCGTCAGCTAATTTCGGTAAATGAACATATGTCGTTTGGTGTGATGAGGTGTGGCCAGCCATCAAGTTGTAATGGATTTTTAAGCTAGTGTCATGTACTTTAATACTATGTTATACAGTATTATTTGTTTTATGAAAGTTTGTCGATAACTGTCAAATAAATTGTAAACTATGCTGTTTTGTATACAATTGAAATAAAACAGCGAAGTGTCACAGACGTAAGTAAAGGGTATCGTCGAGTAGAGTCTATTTGTTATACGAAGCCTTTTTGAATTAAATTTTGCCAAAAATAGCGTCCACCATGAACCACTGTTTGATATGGAATATTTTCTTAAGAGACAGTCGCGTGATGCAAGTTCCAGGACCCAGTGGCTTACGAAATGAACTTTTTGAAGTGTTCTATCGTGATATAATAACAGACGCTGATTTAGGAAAGTAGCAATACCAAGATATGCAAATGGGAGCGAAGAAAAAGGGGCCAAATATTTATCCACCATAGAACCTGATCCTGGAAGCGAAAAATAGGTGTCAACACCAAACGTGACAATAACAGACTTAGCAGTTACAGTACCATTTCAAGACCTCCTCGATCATACAATTAATCGTTTGGTTCAAGTTCAGACAGAAGTTTTAGAACGTATTCCTGACAATACAATCCATATTGATGTTTTCTATAAACGGGGCTTAGATAGAAGTGGAGGCCAGTCTACCTATAAATAAAACTTCAGCAACAACTCTGAATATTCCGATTCAAATATTATTGTGTGCACCATAGTTCCATTGAAAATGTCAAACAAGAACAGAGATAGAAAACATATCTACTGAAGTAAAAAGTTCGTCTTCTACAAAACATTTTCGCTCGACTGGTTTTAAACTAAGACACTACAGCTAACATGAAAGAAGAATATGTAGCAATCTAAGGACAAATTAAGATCCTTCAACCAATTGTTGTTATGTGTGACGGAAGACAACTCACTTTCAAACATATTCCTATTTGTACTATGATCGATGGCAAGACTTGAAACATACTGACTGACACTTCATCTTCTCAAGCTTGCAATGTAAGCGGAGTAAGTCCAAAAGATGTAAATGATTTGCAGAAAAGTAATGGAGCGACTTTGTAATATGGACACATTTCGATACGGAATATCTGTTCTGCACGCTTATCTTAGATTTTATGAATTACTCTTCCACGTAGCTTACAGATTAGAAATTAAAATTTGGCAGGCTAGAGGAGTAGCCGGAAAAGAAAGTGATGCGAATAGAAAGGCTATGATCCCAAGTAAATATTTCAAAGAAATGGGTTTAGAAGTCTATCTACCTAAACAAGGTGGTGGGAATAGCAATATTGTGAATTCAGCCCACAAGGTTTTCGACTGCCCACAAAAAGTTTCCGAAGTAACAAATCTAGATGCTAGGCTAATTAAAATGTGTGCTAACATTTTAAGTGCTATGTCTAGTGAGCATTACCGTAGTCTTAAGCGTAAACGTAGACCAGTTTAGAGAATACAGTTTAGATACAGCTCAACTGTATATTCGACTGTACGGATGGTATAAGATAAGCCCTTCTGTGCATGAAATGATTATAGACGGATATGAAATAATAAAATCGTTACCGTTACCTATTGGTCAGTTAACTGAAGTCGTTTTAGAGACAAATCATAAGCAGTATAGAACTTTAAGACAATTTCATTCGAGGAAAACATCGAGATTTAACACAAATCTGACTTAATGCATATGATGCTGGTATTATCAGATCCTTTAATTGCATCATACAGAAAAAGAATTATAAAGCGAAGGAGGCCGTTCTGTCGGGAAGTAATACAAATGCTGAATATTCTAATTTTCTTAAAGGTGGTGTGGAGACGGACAAGGCTGATGACATCAATGATGATATCGAAGAAGATACAGACGAATATTTTTTTATTTCTATCTTCTTTAAACATTACAATCATTTCATCATCAGACTTTAAATTAAAGTTGACTAACTTCTATAGTAATCAAATCAAGATCTTTTGAGTCAAAGTTTTATTACGAACTTCACACTACGGGAAATATATTTATAATTTCTTACAATCATTATGAGTTCATATGTAACAACTATTTGAATTTTGTTCTGTTTTATACTCCTTGCTTTTACTGTAATAAATGTGACAGATTTAACGTTCTTTTTTCAACTCCTTAAACTATCTCCCTAAAGTATGTAAAAAAATATAACACTCAAAATAACACAAAATTTTTTATTTTATTATTTTTGGAAACTAAATGGTCGATTTTTCCGTATGTGTGATGGTATGAACTCTTCCTGAGTGAGATAATTTTTTCTTTTTTTTTTACAAGTTATGTACGCAGCCATATCATGCGAAGAGATGTTTATTATCGTTAGGCTTAATAGAATACATTGGCCTACATTTTACTTGGATCTCGCGGTTAAAATCTCAGCTTTTCTTTTTAATTTATATACATACCAATGTTACGTAAGGAGATGTTACTTTTTCGTTAGGACTAATAAACTACAAAGACCATCAAACACACCTTTTGTTCTATTCACGTGTATGCGTCTCTCCTCTACAGTAAGTCTACGGTATGCTACAAAATCATTAGCTTTGCTACTGCCAAATGACTTCTTGTAAATGGAATTGAGCAAAGTACTGCATTTTCCTTGGCGCGTATACTAACATTCAGTGTTTCTTGTTCCAAAGCTTAGTCGTCGGCGAAATTTGTCATACCTTCAATTATATTTACATATGGATGGCTACCTTCATGGGTCCCAACTTTTAGCTTTTGATTTCCCTACAAATATTCATCAACACTGAATATGATGATAAATGGCATTACGGGTAAACCAACCACTCCAGGAAATTTGGGATGAATAGAGAATGGACACATTAATGATTTGGATGCACATCATTTACAATTTTGATCCCGAACCGCCACTGACTTTCAGTTGGCGGTTGGATAATCTATCCATTATCTGGTGACGGCAACCACCATTTTGTGTGTATGTGTATTTTTCAAATATTACTTTGTGTTCTAATCACTTATATTACCTATGCACCAGGTAACACAGGCTGACAATAAAAAATCCGGTAATAAATATCCCGGTTCCATCAGTTTTTCGGTATGAATGTAGGGGCGCATTTTTAAGTTTGCCATTGTTTTCTGGAGGCGCCCTTTATGTTTTGACAAGTGTCCAGGGTAGTTCGAAAAGAATATTTTTCTGGAAATCGATAGCCCCGTCAGTAAAAGTTGTAGTTCGGTATCGTAATGACACGCTTAAAATACGGAAGCTCTTTATCAACTGTATCAGGTTGCGCATTTGGCCCAAAGTTAGCAAAATTATATATTTAAAAAAAAAAAAAAAAAAAAAAAACCTTACTTACCGAACAGAACAAGAATTTTTCTCTGGTTGTTACTAGGACGCAGCGAAAGCATGTTAGAACACAGATTAATAAATTTTTTACCTGTCCAACCACCCTAGATACCCTTTTGTTACCTACCTGAAGGCCAAATTTTAGTCTATTTTGCTCGAAAAAGTGTACTTTTACGACGATGGACGAGAACAGTTTGATTACTTAAGATGACTAACGACTTTGTTCGTGCTGATGCAGTTATATTTTTATTTTATTATTTGGCGTATTGCAGCTCTTAACTAGTTAGTTCCCAAAATACCCGGCAGTAACCACATGGGCTGCAACTCTAGTGCTACCCGTCCTACTCCACCTCTGCACGAGCAGGCTTTTAGCCGGCTGTGAAATCGTACTTTGTCTCAAATTTTGGGTTAGTTCTCTTTTTAGGAGTCTGATTCTGATAAAACAGTCTCTGGATCTTCTTCATCAAAGATGTGTTTCGCTTCGCGATCTTCTTTAACACGCCTTTCAAATACCTGGCTGTAGCATGTGTGATAGAAAATGACTAGTTGGTCCAGGAGTCAAAGACTGTTATTCGATTCAGGCCATCCTGAGAAAGTTGTCGGGTGATAGGAACTCTAAGAAAATCATTTTGGTGTAATCTGCAATACTGAAATTGAGCTACTTTACCTGAAACTTGCGTATTGTTGCCTTGAGAGTCGAACTTCTAGTAGATATGGTTTGTGCGGCTCTTTGGTGAATATTTTGCCGTTCATCACGAAGCATTCACGATGTGCTGTTCTGGATAAGCCCAAAATGTGTTCTTTTGGAGAACAGGAATGACGAAACTATTTTACTGTTCGTCTAGGTACCTCATTCTTTCTGCAGTAACAAGTTCTTCGAGCAGTCCATTATTTTACAGAGGCGTTTTATGTGAACCGACATGGGCGTATACTCTCGCATGATAAAAGAAGATGGAGTAGGGTTGGAAATGTAGTTACGGAGAATATGGCACGCGGTCGTGAGCCAGCGTGCGTGGTTTACGTGTTCAAGGATCGGTGTAGCAATGTCAAGGGAGTATTGTCCTGTAACAATAACACGGCAGAATCTGTGTGAATAGTTTTGATCTTTGCACAGATCAGATTCATCATCTTCTGGTAAGTCTGCTCCAATTGCTTGATATTGTGCGATAGATTGTGTGGGCATTTCTTAATCTCTTCCCTGTGGAACCAACAAAACCAGCCAGACCAGAAATTTTTCCGTCGAGTTCTTTAATCAGGTGTCCCAACGGAAATTCATTTGTTTGAGTTGCCAGATGAATCAATGAGCTGGGCGTTAGAAACAATTTTAAAGACCGGCACTTGAGTCCTCTTTTATTTTCCGTGTTAGTAGCCTTTCCATCCAAATCTGATTCATGTCAAGGGAGCTAACACGAAATAATTTAGACTCAAATAGTCTCAAATGGAAACAGCTCCTCCTCCTCCAGATTTCGGTGTTACATGACCGAGGTACATCTAACCTGGGTCTGAATGACATACGAACACTTGTGCATACACACATCCGTATGTGTATCGAAGCTTTTAAATTTCGTCCT
>JAGDQP010028679.1:0-17048 GCA_022664845.1 Lepisma saccharinum
GAGGTTTTGGATTTGTTTGAAGCGGACTTGCAGAATATAAATGCAGTCTTTGTGTTATTTATTTATTCAAATTTACTTACATCATTGAGCAATAAATTTGTCATATATATAGTCAGAATAAAAATACAGTGTGATAAATACAAGCATACTAATAGACAGCAAATAAAATTAAAAATATATAGCCCAACTAAGATTTTAACCATTACCGTGTCAAGTCTAGTATGATGATTAATCATTGTACAACTTAGAGACATAAGGCCTTGGATAACTATTTCTCCAGAGATTGGAAGAATTTCTCTATTTCGTTTAAGTCTTATCCTTTGCACTCAATCAGAATTGTTTTGACTTGGTCGTCAAATTGTTGAATGTAAAATTATCACTAATAAACATAAAATTTATGGTTCAAAGAAGACATAACATAACATAACATGGGACATAACATCTTAACTTTAGAGAAGATGCTGAAACTGTTCACCTCCTTCCTGTAGACAAAGTCGGACACGTAAACCTCACAGAAAGAAGTCAGGTGTGTTCAAGTCCAGGGCCTCGTACGCCACAATCTCTTTGAAATTACCCTATTCTCAAAGAAACTTTCAGTCAAGGCCATACTGTCGTGTGATGTGTGGCATATTGCACCATGCTGTTGATAATAACCCTGTGTGAGTTCAATGTCGTCCAACCTTTCAACAAATTCTATGATAATTGCCCTGTACCGCTCTGTGTTCATTGTTTCACCGAAGAAGAATTGTCCCTCTATACGTGATCCTAAAACAGCGCACCATACCCCAACTTTGCGTGAATGCAACGGAATTTCCATTAGACTATGTGGATTATCTGCTGCCAATAACCGTGTTTTCTGAGAATTAATTGACCCACAAAGATGAAACTAGGTTTCATCAGTAAACCACGTTATTTTCAGAACATCAGGATTACGCACAATGAACATTAAAAACCAGTTATAGTTAGCTACACGTTTATCTTTATCTGAATCCTTCAATTCTTGAACAGCTGTAATTTTGCATGGTCTTAGTTGCGCAGTTTTCGCTGCCTTTTAACATCTTGAATAGCTATAGCCGGTTTCTTGTGACAAACGACGGAGAGGTTTCGTGGGCGACCTCAAGAGTCGAGCATGGACATATTCCACAACACCCGCCCGCGAGGTCCAATGCTTTCCTCTCAATCAAAAGCGATTCTGTTTCTTGCCATTTCTTCACCAGCGACAATATGATGTTCCTGTCTGGGGCAGAACGTGAGGCAAATTTGTTTCTAAATGCCCTTTGCGTTTGCAACTACAGAATCCGTTTTCCAAAAACTTTTAACGATAAACACACGTTCTTGCAAAGATCACACCATTCTCATTGTCCTGATCACAACAACTCAATAGCACAGAACTATACTCACAACTTTACAGCACAACAAGTAACAATACAATACAAAGGCCCAATTTCCTGATTCTTGTTGATCTTGACGAGGCTGCCATCTACAGGAGGAAACTCAAAAGTCCGCATTGCATCACCGCGTAAAGTACACTGGTGAATATTTGCTGTTTTTTTTTTTTTTTTTGAGGCGTGGGCGATATTTCCCGGAATGAATTTAAACCGGCAAACATAGTTCCATAAATCTACCATCCTTGCTTGTTCATTTGCTACAAACTGCATAAATATAGGACTTCATTTCTAAATTCTAGAACCAAATGAAATCCATGAGCTTTAAAGAAATATATATAATAAATCACAGCCATATTCGATCCACTAGTGGATGAGGCCTCTTCCTGAAGGGAGGAGTTGGTCTACTGCTCCCACGCTGACTAGACGGGTTGGGAGAGGAGAGCCGAAGCTCTCACTGTGATCTCACTGCCTTTTATTCACAGCAGCTCCCAAATTTTCCTCACGATGCTGGGTCAACATCGACATTTTTGAGCCACCACCGAGAATCGAACCCGGGACCGCTCGCACTGAAGTCGAGCGCGCTACCGACTAGGCTACGAAGGAGCTCATATATATATATCACAGCCATATTCAATCCGCTAGCGGATGAGGCAACTCCCCGAAGGGAGGATTTTGTCTACTGCTCCCAAGCTGACCAAACGGATATATACGGTAAAATCTGTGTGTTTGAAAACAATACAACTTTACAAGTGGAGTGTGACAAGACCGAATATTATTAATTTCCTGGACATTCATGTTTATAAAGCAGGGTTTCCAGATGTGTCTTGGGAAATACTGTGATGATTACTTATTGAAGCTGAATGCACAGTAATGATACAACAAAGTATTTCTAGAAGGCAGAAGCATCTTTATGGCCGTAATATTTATTTAAATGTATATAGATGTTTCTATAAAAGGCCGCAATTCACAAATGAAAACAAATGGGCATTCAAAGATTAACATAATAAGGAAAATAAAATACGTCTACAATATACTAAACTCTTAATGTCCAAAAGCAATTCAAACACAATTAGAGGTCCTCAATCAGTGCAATTAGCGAAGAAGAAAATGTTGTTTCCCTAAATCGGGATTTGGCATCGGAAACAAACGTTAATATTTCTATCATTTTATTTTCTGGAACACTTTCCACTTACTTATCAAGCATATTGCAACTTTCAACAAGTAGCTTTGTTATCAAAATGTGAGATATGGACATGTGCAACAATCTTCTTAAGTAGCTATTTAGCAGTCTTGCTTTCGAGTGCAGGAGTATTAGATTAGGGCCAGTGATTTTGTGAAAAGTAACCTGTTTTGCAGTGGACCTCAAGAAGGTAAGGTAAAATTGTCAAATGAATTTTATGGGCGGTAACAGCACTATGGCTCACGCCCGTCCCGATACGGGGAAGCCTCTTATCTTGGGCATGTCAAAACCTAGCTGTTTATTAATTAAAATAATAAAACCATATAAAAGATGAAGATGAAAAACGTCTCCACAAACAGCCTACTGGTGTAAATGGCCAATATAACGATTAATTCATACGAAAGATGTATCGAGTCTTTCGTATAACACATTAGAACGAGGATGGCTGTAAATGGGCCTTCACAAGATAAAAGAAAAATACACTATAAAACCTAACAGCTAAGGGGCATAATCATATAAAATAAACGGATATCATAAAACTCTCTGCAAAACAAGTAAAGTATTACCTTTCAAGGAATCTAGGCAAATATAACAGAAAAAAAATGTTAATCAGTTTGGTGTTTGGCAAAATATAGAATACGTGTTCCACAGAATTTGGTACCCTGAGTCATCCCAGGTAGATGGGAAATAATATATGCCGCTTTGTTTTGACGTACGTCTTCTTTGGTTCTTTAGACGACCACCTAAACGGATTCTTTCTGAACTAGCATTCCTCAGTAACTTTGTTGTTTCTCCGGGATGATGACTTTTCGTTTTCGCTTTTTCTTGTAATTCTATTACACTTGTCAGTCTGGATTCAATTTCAATCTTAATCATTTAACCTGCCTTGAAATTCAGACTTACTATCACCTTTTTCGCCACTCAAAGCGTTAAATTTCTCCTACTCACATGTCAGTACTAATTCATTCTAGAAACACGATAAATGGTTTGTTCAAAACGTGACTAACGACATGGGATTCCTGACTGACAAAATAACGGACCACAATTGAAAACCTCACATGACACATGTCGACGTTTGGTTGGCTCCCAAAATACTGATTGACAGATACTAAATTGCATCACGGCATTACGCCATTTCTTTAGTGTGCTGCAGACTAATAAAATAGTGTAAGGTTTGTCACATCCCACGTCACAATTTACATATTAAATCACCGAAATTGACTGTGCCGCGATCTAATTACTAAAGCCAGTAATTTTATTCTTTATATGAATGAAGAAATGCATGGTTTCCATTATAAAGTTAAAACAGTAATCCGAAATAAATAAATTTAGTTTTCTGAATTCAAATTCCGATCGTTGTAAACCAAAAATATGAAGATTTAATGTTCTAAAGCATCTTGAATGTGATGTTATTAATAAATTAATATCTCAAAGAAGTAGTTACAGCAATATTAGTAGTTGTAGTATTAGCAGTAATATAAGCTGTTGTATTAGTTGTAGTATTATTGCTAGTAGTAGTAGTTATTGTTGTGATAATAGTATTATTATCATTATTATTGGTAGTAGTAGTAAGAATTGTAGTAGTGGTGGTAGAAATGACAATTGCAGTATTTGTATTAGTGGTACGACTATATATTTTGAAAATGCAAATTACTTCTCTGCACCAACGGGCGGGCGAATCATCTAATTCTAAGTAGTTTTACATTCTAATAATGTTGGTGCGGTCCCTATATGCTAATATTGGATTGAAGTAAACTGCCCTAAGTGTTTCCAACTAACAGACAGATATAATATATCCTATGAAAATATGTGATTAGTTACGGAAATTAGTTTTACATTTCCATGCAGCTAAATTGTTAAGGCACGACACTTCATCACTGTATTAACAGGGAATGTTCCTCAATTATAAAACGGGTTCAAAAATTCTGAAATTTTGGTTTGATAGTTATATAATCAACAACATGTTATGAACTACAGGAAATCTCCGAGTTGTGGTTGAAGACAATGGTAAGGATCGTTTATTCCGACTATAACATTGACATATTTAATTAAATATCTTGCGATCCAGATTTGCTAACCTAATATTAAATTATAGTGTTTTTTCAAATGACACTATGTCAGTTTATTACATATTTTTAAAGAGCACATAAAATAAATGGTAATATATCACTTAGAGTATTGCAAGCTTACAAAAAAAAAAGAAAGATGAAATATTTCGCCGTCCGTTCATGGACCATAGAAAGAAAAATCTACATTCATTTCGTATTTTTTTAACAAACAACGAATAAAATATATAAACATACAATAATGCAGAACGACTAAAATAATGTTTCCAAAATATATTATTTTCATTGATTTTGTTTTAAATTTATATATCCCTGTATATAAGACTCGAATAATATTGGTATGGATTAAACGCATCAAAGATTTTCAACACTGTAAAACATAAAACACTGGTTAGTTCATAGTAGGAGCTAGTTCCCTTAGTTTATCCGAGAAGTGGGGGATATTTCTCAAATAGGAACGAAGTCCACTGTTAGAACGGCTAAGCAACTCTAAAAGTTACACTGTGTTCCAAGTAGACGATTGAAACCCTGTATGAGAATAGCTCGAGAGCCAAGGCTTTCGACAGTACCTTGAAGAGAATCAACAATGAAGGACACCATAATCTCGGAATCGAGGCTCACCACTAAGATATGATGGAGTTTATTTACAAAGAAGAAATATACAAAACGTAGATATAGTGTTGACTAAAATAATTTTTCTAATTCATAACTCCAATTACATAACCCATAATCACATAGTTGCATTTCTTATAAGTTCCAACATCAATAATCTGATACATCAATTTTATGTTCGCAAAGTGTTATCGTAGATTGATGTTCCGCGGGTAGTGTGCTGTTGTGGTCCTTAAAATGTGATCGCTGAAAGTACGTCATGGTTATCGAATATCCTGGGTTGGTGTAAGACCTATGATCGGGCTAAGTCGAGTATAGTGTTGAAGATACTACAATTGAGATTATTCTAAGTCCCAAAAGCACACACTTGCTGGATGGAAAATCGGAGCGTCCGGAATTTAGCAGCTACGTCTCGATGCCTTGCTCAGGAAAGAAATTGGGTTACGCCTCGGGTTCCTTTTATAGATAGGCGCATCCGGCTGTCCTAAGCGTTAGTCACCCAGCAAGAAATAGATATAATGTGTGGGATGAAAGAATCGGGAACTTCGCAATACCGTAAGCGAGTCTGCTAGTAGAAGATTTCCTGCCACATACCTATAATGGTCTCATCTTCGAGAGAGATTATGTGCTGCTGTACTAGCTGGATAGACTGGGCGGTGTATGCATGATGTTTTAATCTGGGAGCAATATTAAAGCTCAGACATTACTCAGGCTCTTGAGTATATTGTAAATACAATAGATCGAGTCTTGATGTTATTCTTCTTCTTGGGAAATTATTTCAGAGACAGAATTCTCATATTCTCCAAAGATGACGAAAGTCAGCGTACCGAAGCTGTTAGGTGGGTAGTCTGGAGAGATTCCAATACCTATACATTGGAATTTTGTAGATATATACAGCAATTTATAGGAGCAGTGTTGAAGTAAATATATTATTATTACACATTCTCTTATGTTTTCACGATGAATACTAATTAAAGGAAATAAAGTCTTGTGTACCTAACATTTATCTATGTTACATTTACACTTAAGCAAACATAAACAAAACAAATCACCTATCCTATCTTACACCACAACTATATACAATATCTTTCTATACATTTTATAATGTTGGATGTTTTCCATTAGTTAATAGCAATCACAATTAATTCTGTTCATTATATTGCCCAAATCAGAGTTACTAGTATGCAGTTCAATTTCTTCGAAACATTACCTGAAAGTTATGGTAACATTGAACACAACAGACAGTTAAGATCTATTGTTAAATGAATAATGTTTTATATTTAAAAATATTTTAAATACGCTGATTGTTGAACTGAGTTTTAAATCAGTTGATTGCTTTAAGTAAGATTATTAAAATCCCTTTCCGATATTCTCTTGAAACTGAAATTAAAATAAGTTTTTAAAAAATAGGATTATTTTTGTGCTACGTCTCAGCTAATAACTAAACTAAATAATATCTTTATAACTAAATACGTTTACCTAAAGAATTTAAATATTTTAAACTAAAACGAAAATATAACTCTGAAATTTGAGCAGATCAAACACAATACAACTATGTCATTGTTAACGATGTGTGTGTGTGCCTGTGTACTCGAAGAATAACCCCTGTAGCTATATATGTTTCCTTTCTAGTTACGTACTTTTGTGATCATATCACAATATCTATAATATTTAAATGGTAATAGAACGGAAAGCAACTTCATTAACTATTATCGAAATATCTGTATATGGAAATCTAATTGAGATAACTTATATCATTTTCTTTTTAATGTGAAATAAATGTATGTATTGCGGAAATCCTTTAACACATACAAGAGGTAGGTGGCGACAGCTCGCTTATTTGCTCTTCCTGTTTCTTTCTTATGTTGGTTGCCTTAATCGCTAATCAAAATCAGATATTTTTTTATATTTTTCTGAGTAAATTTTGTGACACTTTAAGTCATAGTTTGGTGTATTGTTATAAGTCAACATCGCAGTCCAACTGGTCCATTCGACTTCAAAGGGAATACGCTTCTCATTGACGTACACGATGAGCGTCAGCAATTGTGCTTCATTAGTAACGACATCTATCCATTTGTAGGGTACAGTCGTTACTTTTCATAATTGATGATTTGGAATTAAACTTATATTGTTATTAATGAAATATTAGGATGAAATATAAGTATTATATGGAAGCATTTAGGTAAAAAATGTTGAACTGACAAGGGAGGGTCTGCAACTCAAAATTGAATTCGGACATGAAACCAAGCTCATTTACTAAATCGAGGTCGAAAAAGACGAATCTGAAAGCAGCTAATTTCGCAAATGTTCGTATCACCCACTATGGGGGAGGCAAAAGGCAAATATGGAAAAGGCCCGAAGGGGAAAAACTGGGTATATTAAATAATTGAAGGTATTGAATATCAAGTATGATGTATTAAAGAACTGAGAAGGTCATATTTCAATTACGAACAAACACATTACAGTGTCTAGAAAGAATGGTAATTGCAATACAGACAGTGAAGTGCACATAAATAATGAGGTGGCGTGAGTATACATACCAGAACAAACGAAATAAGTGTCCAGACAGACTTGTAATGACTCTCTAAATTGTCTCTAAATAGTATGATAACGTGGCATGTCTTCTTGAAGAAAATGATCTAAACACAAGCCAACACCACAATGTGCACATTGCAAAAAGGAAATTTCGTCACATGGGTCAACGGTACACTCATCCATGCTAGTGTTGAAAGTGATATCGAGAACATTGTGGAAGGAGGTGAGAGCTGTACCAATATCGTATCCCGAAGCCTTCTATGCATATTGGATAATTTGCTTAAATGGAGGAGCACAGAACTGATTCTATACACAAGAATCCATTCTGATAATGAAATTTCGGTCGTGAAGTTTTACCAATGATCCAACGTCGGTGCTTTTACATCTGACTTCTTCAATTCTGCGAATAATTGACTTATATTGACGAAAGTGGCTGAATATACTTAGCAGCTTTCGGAGGAATTATAGAAACTGTTATTTGTTTTCCGGGAAACATGTCATGCACAACTGTTGCATCAGTTTGTCCTGACCACGAATCTACCAACAAATGTGTTTGAATATTATCATCAGTGGATACGTCGAGTTTGAAAACATTCTCATACCACCGTCTGACGTGATTTTTTGTCAGTTTTCCGGGCACACTTGCATCGACATACATATTTAGTGGTGTATATTTTTCGATTGCAGTTTTAACCTGCGAACCAAACGTTCCTCCTTTTTCTTGAAAGCAAATATACAGTTATCTTTCAAGTTTTCCAACGAGCGAAATATGAATTTGTATGTATACGAATGCGTAAGGTTATTTGACGACTGACATCTTACCCACGTGTCTTTTTCTCCTTGATATGATAATGTCCTGGCTGTCACCATTTCATAGTTAAAGCGACTTTGGTCGCTGTTCCATACATTTTTGCGGTTGAGACCACACTATTCAATGGATGTATTGCTGTCATGTACATACACTGTAGCTGCATTCTGTATTGTTTCGTCATTTGTAATATCCATTTTAGTGAGATATTTTGTTATTTTTCTTTCACTATCTTTCTTGCCCGCTTAAAATTCTTTAAAAAAATGTGTTTTAACAACAAAAATCCAAGCCAAGTGGTTTTGCCGCAGTAATTGCCCATTGTTTTAAGTTCCAATAGTGAATAATGTTTCCGTTTCTTCGTGCATTTCCAAACGACATGAACATAAAGTCCTTGACAGCACACAATTGCTGTCTTCGAGATGTTTTGTTTTCCTCCGATTTCAGAGCATTTTCAATGAAAGTTCCCTGTTTCTTAAATTTCCTTTGCGCTACTGCTATACGGCCTTTTCTCCCTTTTCCTTCGACAATCACACAATTATAAATTTTTGCGTTAATGTCCTCGTGAATTGCTGGACCCGGTTTGGTGCTCCTTTCTGGAGAAGAATCTTTATTATAATCACTTGAACAGGGCTGACTAGCCCCCGTAGGTTGTTCGCACGCACTTCTTTCGGAGGTATCACTTACATTTTCCTCTTGGTCATCCGCCACATCTAGTGTTATTTCTTCTGTGATGTCTCCAGGATGTTTAAATCTGTTTTGAATCAGCTTAAATAACAAGTCCGCAAAGTCACTGTCTTCGGTTCCCCTTTCTAGCACATGCGTATAAATTTGTAGTTTTTTTAGCAAGTAAGTTATGCACGTTAAAGGATTTATACACGGCATCTTTCTTGCAGTAACGGTTCGTACACTACTAGCGCATTTCTCCTACAACCTCTCTGCAGTTCGCTTTGCTTTACGATAAGTAACGACGTTTGGCAGCATGCACACTACGCACGTTAACCTTGATTCTGGCGCTGTCTAGTGCCACGTTGATGTAACTGCCCTGATTGATGAAGTACTGTCCACTGTTCTACTACAAACCTGTTTTCAAACATCTGACAAACTTTCTGTTCCTGTTCAGTTCCTTACGTTTTTTTGTAACCTTTGCTTCCCTTATTGTGGGTGATACGAACATTTGCGAAATTAACTACTTTCAGATTCGTCTTTTTCGACCTCGATTTAGTAAATGATAGTGGTTTCATGTTCGAATTCAATTTTGAGTTGTAGACCCGCCGTTGTCAGTGCTACAAGCAAATACAATGTGAGAATAGTATTTTACTTGCAAATAGGTTAGATTACAAGGCCAAACGACGCATCTGAGTTTCTTTCACCATAACGCAGTCTTGCTTCCAATTTAAGACCAAGTTTGAAAATGTCGCAACTAAAATCTTTTTCAATAACATCAACTTATCTAATTTGATGTAATTGACTCTTGCAAGCCGTTAGTCACAAGAATATTTTGGGAATATTCTGTAGGATATTTTGTAAACATCTTGTACTGCTTTTCTTCTGAAAACGGAATGAAAAATGTTTAGGGGTCTCATATTTGACAGGGTATTCCAAGAAAATAAAACAATCATTCCATAAGGCAATTATTATATTTTAAATTTCCGTCGTTTCGAACTTGGGGAACTTATTCTGGGATGTAAGAAATATTACTTTCCCATCACAGTGATTGTAGATCTTTTTCTTATTCTCGACTTATTATCAGTATCAAAATTTGTTGGTGTATTAAGTTACCAGAGCTAAAGCTTTATTTGCATATATGTAATCAAAATAAAATATCCTTTTAGAGGAAAATCGAGTGTTTTGGCTATAATTGGTATTTATGTCTTATTACGTTGTACTTTAGAAATCTCATTTCACGTGAAATCAAGCATATACATGTAAAATAATTTTAGATTCCAAATACTTTTTCTTTATCCTAGATGCGTTGCGTCAATGTTTAGTCAAATCTCACATATTTTAAACTCTTAATTGGCTCCAGAGAAGCGATCAAGCACTCGCAACAATTTGGTGGTTACAAAATGAGAATGCCACCCGTGTCCACTTTACAATCCTATAGTTAATGCGGGTACGTATTAGTATGAGGTAAATTTTGACTTGTGACCCGCAACTGACACTACTTTTCTGTCTAGTGACCCTTTTGACTTGTGACCCTGTAGAAAGCCCTGGATCACAGAAGTGGATCCTGTGTAGACTGAAAATTACGCGTCTACACCATCCTATCATGTGAAAGTCGAAACAATTAGATTTTTTTGCAGTTGGTACAGTTTTCTTCAATTTGTTTCAACCGAGCGTCAATTCTCACTTGCAAACTTCTTCTCGTTTTCTTGAGTAAAAAGGGGTTCGTTTTGAATCTAGTGCAACAATGTAAGTTAATTACTTTGACGTCCGATCTTCCAAAATATGCTCAAATAGTCTGAACATTTACAGTTTGGAATATCAAATATTTTAATTTAGAATACGGTCCGGGCATATACTCCTGTGAGTTCTGCTTTCAACACACAATTAAAAATACCAGAGTCTGGTCTGGTACCATCCTGGTATTACCCTGGTGTAACGCAAGAAAATCCTGAAAAAAAATCAGCCAGGATGGGTTTGACCGTTCCCTGGGTCTTCCGATTGCTAACAAGTCAACGTTCTATTAACTGTCGTACAGTCGGTCGGTTTGTGTCCTATGAGTTGGTTGGGTTTACACCAAAAGTTTTATTGTATTGTATTGTCGTTAGGACCATATATCACTCTGAGTGTGAATAGTGGCTCATCAGCACATGGCGCCATATACGTTAGAACCTATCGTGGCCGTTGTATAAATGTCTTATAGTTAAAAATATGATATCGACGCGTGAGAATTGTTTTATTGTGTGTGTTCAAAAATCCCGATTAGATAGACTAAAACAATTCTCACGGGACGATATATCTCTTAATTAGTTACTAAGTCCGAACATCTAGCGGTTCGTGATGTCCTTAAATCTTACAACATTAATTTAACTCATTTTTCAACGTCATACAATGATGAAAATTTTGCACAGCGATGTAAGGCGACAGACAATACAGTATTCTATTGTTACTTTCATATCATCATCATCATATTCAGCCGTTTTCTATCCACTGCTGGATGAAGGCCTCCCCCTTTTCTTTCCACATATATCGGTCTGCTGATATTTTTATATATTGATATACTTGAAAAAGCATATTTTTGAGATGAATTTCTTTATTTTGAAATAAACACTAGGCTACAACGATGATGCTTTTGACTGGTTGCAGAACACTAGGATTTGGGTCACAAAACATTAACTTGAGAAAAAGTATCCGAACACCTAAATTACTAAAAAAGTATTTTCAAAGACATACTTTTCTTTAACATTTCATACTAAAAAGTAAAAAAAAACAACAAATGTTTATGCATCACTGAAAATAGAAACATGGGGGGGGGGCGCTAATAAAGAATTTATAAAGTGGCTTTTATGAGAGCGTACCCCATTCTTTTCTTCATACTAATGCATAAACGTTTTTTTTAAATTTTTGTACGAATTGATTAAGAAAAGTTTTTTTTAAATAAAAGCATAAAATTTGGCATGATGATTATAGAAAAACCTGTGAGGTCATTTTAATATATTGACGCACTTGGAAATGAATGTAGGAATCCCGAAAATCCGAAATGCCGTCCAGGATTTCATAATACACCGTGGTAGCACTGGGATTGAGGTCGATGTTTTCATGCGTTTTCAAGTACTTCTATGTTCTGAGTACTGCTCTGTATCAGTTGTTTCCATCATCCTTTTCCTTCCTCGCGCAAGTATTTTATAAGCTTATCCCATAAGTAATGTCATGATTTTGCACCGTGAGAAAATAAAAAGAAACTTACTTGAAACACTACCGTTAGTCACGAAAATAGTCTCCATCGGACTCAAAAACACACCCCGAAACAGCTCTCAACCACTTATCGAATCCCCCGCTGAAACATGTCACTGGTTTCGGAGGCAAAGATCTGGTTCACTGTTTGTTGTACGTCATCCTCATTTTGTAGTGTTTTCCGGCATGGTGGTTTTGGACGTTGCGAAAAAGACAATAGTATGTTGGTAAAAATGCTGGGTGTTGTTGTTTCTCACATTCACGTTTCTCGATCTTAGCATAGGTTCTTCTTGTCGTGTGTGGGAGTGCGTTATCACCGTGGATAAACCTACCCTTGCCATTAAACAAAGCAGGACATTTCTCTAACAATGCAGCCCGTAGGAGTTCAAGCGGCTACAGCAGACATCTACATTGATGGTCTGGTTACGTGGCAAGAGCTCAAAATTGGTTATCCCACCAAACGCTTAACATCACTTTAAAGGTGTGGAGATCCTGTATTGTCACAGTTCCTGCGCTCCTCCTTTAGGTACCCACTTTCGTTTGCGTATAATGTTATGATAGGTGACCGACTCTTCATCTGCTGTCACAATTCTGAACAAAAATGACTCACGTCTGTGTCGAGTGAGCAGAGAACTGAAGATGTCAGCATGCTATTCTTCTGCTGAATTGTTAACGCGTGGGGTACATGGTACGAATACTAGATGTTCCAATATCCAAATTCGTTTTGGTTTCATTAAACCACCACACTTTAATCATGTGTGGTAATTAATAAATACACTGTATTTAAGAACCACCATCTTGGATTCCATGGATGGTTGAGTAAATAAAGCTGGTAAATATATATTCATGGTCTGAAATTTGAGGAAGTTAGCACTTGAAGACAACTAAATCTAACAATATATAGATATATATGGGAGCCATCTTGAATTTGTAGAATAATTGATTTAAATTAGACATGGTAAATAACCTTGATCTGAAATTGAGATTCAGGTAGTTACAAAATGAAAGTATGTGAACAAGAAAGTTAATAAAGTTTAGTAATTATTAAAGACATTTGACTAAATGACCGCCACCTTGGATTTAAAGGGTCCTTCCGTAGCAGCTTGACCTTTAACGTTTTACCGTTAATTAAAAGTGTTTAATAGTAGAAGGATATTAATTTCCGTTCTGTACTATACAATACATATATAATCCGAAAATCACTCAGATAGTATGATTAATTTATTTTTTTTAATCTTGGACGCTAATTTGGATTTCTGGGACTCCTATATGAATTTAAAAGTGCCTCATATTCATAAAATGACCTTTTAGGTATGCCCATGCATTATACCAAATTTGATGCTTTTATGAGAAAGTGCACAATTCATTCAAATTTTGGTGCTGATTGCAAGTGCTCATCTGGTACATACGTTTTTGTTACTATTTTGAGAGATCCAACGTTATGTATATTAAAAAAAAATATCATTTTCCCATTAAACATAATTTGTGGGTAGTTACTTACTTGAATTTATATTGGAAACTATAAACTAAATGTAATATTCATTGAGTAATAGATTTGCAAAACTTAGTATGACAAATACCTAGAAAAAGTTAAATATTTGTATCACTAAATTCTTCATGTATCATGTTTCAATATTGATCTATGCTCGGAGAAAAAGTTCATAATTTACGCGTGAGATCTTAAAGAGACATTTCATTCTGAGATAAGAGGACTGAAAAATCTTTTTCATCTTCCCTCATTACCTGACAGTGGACATACTACGTTTTGCAATTGGGCTGCTCATGTGTGAATGCAAGAATAGATCGAACATATAATATTCCATTCTATTACCTTATGTTTTCCTGTCTGTTTCCTTAATATCAATACAAATAAACGATGAACTTTTCTTGGCCCCCGTAAGTTATACTGAGAAGTCTATATCTGTGTCAAAAATACTGTCATAGGGGCTATCCGAATTACTTCTCTAACAATTAGTTTACGTTTAATAATGACCATATTTCACTCAAAGACATAGGTAAAATGTTCTTCAACCCGAATGAACTTCAAGCACAATATTGTGGTAGATATAAGCCTTGATTAGATCAACTTGTAGATCAACTGGCTTATGACATATTGCATGCTTTTAATGACCAAAGCACGCAAACCATCCATTTACTGTTATCTTCCGCATAGCAACATTTAAATGTGCTGCAAAAATTGGGTATTTTTTATTTTTGTTGGTATAACCATCAACGTTAGCAGCAACAATTTGTGATTAACAATAATTAATCCTACATTAAATGATATCTAATGAAAATATATTTACTCGAATATATTTTGATTATTATCTATTTTTCAGAGATAATGATCAATCAATAAAATTTATAGCAACAATATTAACTTCTGTACAATAAATCATACATGTCAAAATCTCATTATGGATGGAAGTAAAACATAATAACAATTTAGGGACAAAAATTAAGGAGAAATACAGTTACTTCTTTTCGTAGCTCTTTACATTTTTCATTTTCTGACATCTTAAGGACACGTAAAAATGTCTACCGATATCAAGCACGATACATTTGTGTGAAGAGGACTGTAACGTGTAATGAAAAGAACAATCATTTTTGCCACATTCTAGTTTGCTATAGAATAGCTAAGTGCCAAAACGAAAACAGTGTCGCGTCATTCCATATCAAATCAGCCAATGGTCGGGAGCTTGAAGTCTCGGAAATCCGAAACTCTTTTGTACATAACTAGTAATATGCAAAGGATGAAAAGACATCATGTTTTTGTCACGTTTAGTTCTTTAGTTATAAATGGTTAAAAATGAAATAATCGACTGATCTATGTCGATCGGTCTAATAATTACAATATGTATCTCTTATTACAATAAAGTAGTAAAATTGGTATATTTAGTAGCGTAAAACTAAATAATTTAAAACTAATAAATCTTAGTGTCTTTTTTTAAATACATAAGACTGGACTCGATAGTTTTTACTACTTTTGTTCATCAATATGTTTAATTTGAATTATTTTTATGGCCTTGAGACATCTAAGACTTAGATCGGAATAGAAGTGGAAGATTCGGGAAGGTGTCGTGTGGGACCCATGTTGAAGGTGCCACCTCGGCATTTACATAGTGTTGCTGAAGAAAAACAATGGAGAAACCTGAGTCAAGATGGTTTGCCGTTGGGATCGAACTCACGACCTCCCGAGAGCTACTTCAATGCTACACCACTGAGCTGTGCCACCTCGGTTTTGTTCTACAACAGAACTGAAATTAAAGTACTTTATGTAGCAATTTAACCAATTAAAATTTACTTGCAAAATGCGATTATGCGTACTGTCGTTTAAGCTAATTATAAATGTTATGCATAAGTGGATATTTACGTCTGCTAGAAAGCATTTTTTCCTAACATAATCTACTTGAAATACCATCTTGGATTTTGGCACATACATTCTTATCACAAGTACATTGCACATATATATTTAAAAAAATCAAATTTGAGCTTTACAAAAAAAGCTTTTGCTTCGTTTAAAATATATATATTAGATAGATAGATAGATGGATAGATAGGTAGATTGGTCTAATAAAGTCAAGTAATACCAAATTACAGCTCTTGATATTTTGAAACGAATGGTGCAAATCTGAGCTGTTTAGGACAAATGGTTTTTGGATTTCGGACTTCTACTGATTCAAAACTCGTAAAAAGTTAGTCGATATTTTATTTAAAACAAAAACCTAAAATTTTCTACTTTTGATCATATTGATACATATAATAACATTACCAAATAGGACACATGTCGAACAAACCTAAGGTCTAAAATGTTTTTTTTTTAACTTGATATGGAATTACCCTTTTTTAGACATTTTTTCTACAGCTTTTCGTTGCAGAATTTTAGGTGTTTTACAAATTTTCCACTTTAATGGGTAAATAATAGTTTGTTTCGTTTATCTTTTGTAGATATTTTTTTTTATATAGCGTACTGTTGTTTGGAGAAATAAAATGCAAGCTTAGAAAGGAATCGTATAATGAACTCCTCGAACATTATAGGTAGTTAATATGAATTTAAAATTAGATTGTAAGGTCGGCAGGCAATTTTGGATCAGGCCGGATGGATGATCATGGAGAATTGGTAGAATGAAGAAAGTGGGAAGAAACGGTAGAAACCCGAGTAAACTTATGCACATTATTTTTGTCCACCACAAAGCCTACATGGCGCGACCAGGATTCGATAACAAATATTTCAGAGAATATAGTAAATGACACTATCAATACACACTCCCTAAATCATGTATAAGTAAGTATTCTTTTGTTTTCCAAATAATGTTTAACAAAATTACCGTGTGAAACTTGGATATAAATACATTTCTGCTTATTTTGGTCTTCCTTAATACTTTATCAAAAAGAATTATGCATATTTTGAAAAACAATCTCAATTTGTTTATCATATTTGAAATCTCTCGCAAGCCAAATCTTAAGAGATTAAGACAATTCATTATTTTTTGATAGATAATTTAAATAATATATTAATTTAATAGCTGGACGGATTACGATGTATTCTTATTCAATCTATG
>JAGDQP010028680.1:0-23955 GCA_022664845.1 Lepisma saccharinum
TATTATTATTATTATTATTATTATTATTATTATTATTATTATTATTAACGAAATATAAGAAATCTGAAGGATTGGGTTTACTATTGTGGCCAACGGTCCAGTGTTTGCCCGTAAATTAATAACAATTCGCGAAGTCCGAAAAAAAATGTTTGTCTTTACCTATGTATCAATGAGCTACAATTATTATATTTTCGTTTTTTTTAATAACTTTTTTCATTCATTATTTAACAAAAGTCTGTTCTCTAATTTCAATTTAATGATGGCAGTGATTACAGAAACACAAGTGAATGAATAATTTATTCCTATTCATGAGCTAAATTGAATAAAATTTTAGGTACGTTTCAAAATAACATAGGTAACTGTGGTTCCTACTCTTGTCTAATCCATTTTTATACAGTAATTGTAACCCTATTTATTATTTAGCAATGCTACGAAAAAAGATCAATGTGAGACAATATAATAGTGAATAACAGAACGAACCGACTTCTCCTCATCTGGGGTGGAAAGATAATCCCATTACGAATGACACGTTTCTTCTCAGCAGGAAGTAATTATTTCATTGCAAACTAACTCATACATGGACTGAATAGTGTTTCTAAACGGCAATTCAGAAAATAAGGTGAGTAAGTAATGATGCAAATTAGCTGAATTCTCAAACGTGATCTGACAAGAACTCTTGTCATTTATTATATCTTCTGTTTAAGTTCGGATTGGGTATTTCAAAGGAAGCTAGTCTAGTTACATGCCACATTCACTGCTATCATCATTTGAAGAACAATTACTATCAACGTTGATATTAAAAGCATTTCATACCAACCCAAATATTTGAAAACACATTTTCATATTCGCCTGAGGGTTTCTCTTGCATTCAGTTTAAAACTCTTTAGTTTGCTACTCTGAATCACACTTTGAACTTCCCTCAGGGTAATGGTTGTTTGACGAAGAACATCTGCATTCTTGTATGAACACTGCAAACCTTTCTATCTTTAAATTTACTATACAGACCCGTTTCTGTTCGTTTTTAACAAATTCAAAAGGTATTAAAATGTTGAGACCATACCCCATACAGGATTCAGCTGAAATTTTTGCAAAAGTGGAAACAAATATTTTGAGATTGTTTTAATATATACCTAACTGATTTATCACATTTAGTCTTTAGACCTAGTAATTTTGTACACACTTAAAATCAAATAGTTAGTGCTTAAATTTTAACTAATTGTTGAAATTGCTACATTTATAGCAACGAACAAAACATTACAGATGCAGACTTAATCGGCCTTGTCTTGGTTGAGGATATTCACACACACACACACACACACACAAAGTGGGTGTTGCTTTATAGTATACTCTTTAATGTCGATTACTGTAAAATCAGAAACTATATTACCCACTTCTTAGTTACATGCAAAAGAATATATTGAGTTATAAGATATAGTATGTAAATATACTAAAAGTGGCATTGACAAGGTCACTTTTGGTCACTTTTTACTTAGAAAAGTCACTCTTAAAACAATTTGGTCACTACTTCAACTAATTTCAGTTTGCATTTTTGGTAAGACCTCTGATATTATTATCTTAAATTATTGACATACAGGCTGAAAAAAAAACGGAAAATAAAAATAATGCTTTTATTGACAAATCTTTTTTTTCATACGGATATTCACTACTTAGCAGAGCTCTTGTGGATTTCACCAACTTTATTTAAGAATTTAACGAATGTAATTTATTTTAGAGCTCGTAAAATTTCCTAACGATTCATACATTTTTGACAAAGATTGGTGGCACTCGCTCCTTATAGCCTCTCTCAGTTCTGTCCATGAAACTATATGAGCTAGTGAAAATATAACTGAACTTATAACTAAGATCGGATTGGCATTACATTTCAGAATAATAAAGTTATGGTAATTTATAAAACATTTTATTTTCTGGAATACTGGTCCTATGAATAAAATGAGAGAATACAGAAAATAAAATGCAGTTCCAGATACAAAATATACTTCTTTAATAATGCTATAGCAAATAGAGCAATATATAAATTTTAAGAGTTACTCCTAGTAATACATTGTAATTTAGAATAGCATAGATTATATTCACAGCAGAAAATAAAATGCAGTTCCAGATACAAAATATACTTCTTTAATAATGCTATAGCAAATAGAGCAATATATAAATTTTAAGAGTTACTCTTAGTAATACATTGTAATTTAGAATAGCATAGATTATATTCACAGCAGAAAAAAAAATGCAGTTCCAGATACAAAATATACTTCTTTAAAAATGCTATAGCAAATAGAGCAATATATAAATTTTAAGAGTTACTCTTAGTAATACATTGTAATTTAGAATAGCATAGATTATATTCACAGCAGCATATAATAAATTACTCTTACTATGGGAGAGGCACCATATTGTAATTTGTACATTTTCTGGGGCCACGGTGGCTCAATCGTAGACCGCTCACCTCTGGCGCTCGGGGTCGTTGATTCGATCCCTGGTCGTACCACGTGGACTTTGTAGTGGACAAACACCGTATGCGTGGGTTTTCTTGAGCTCCTCCCTTTCCTCCCACTTTCTTCATTCCAACAATCATCCCATAATCATCTATCCTGCTGAGCCAAAGTTGCCTAAATGCCTTAAAATTAATATCAAAATTCAATTCTGACATTTTCTGTTAAAATTCATGAAGTTGTACTACTATGTTGCAGTGTGCAGTCCCAGCTACTGATAAAGTTTCTTCTTTATGGTCTGTGTTATCTACAGTGACCATATGTTCTCAGTCAAAATTCAGGACAGATCTTACCAGTATCTAATGCACCGGAAACACCCTTCCTCCCTTATTTGCGGGTTGTTTTAGACTCAACTCAAGAAAAATGTTCTTATTCGCGATAAAAATTTAGGTTAAAAGCTGCGTTTTATTAAAAGTTACTTCTTCTTTAATAATAATAATAGAATAATAATAATAATAATAATAATAATAATAATAATAATAGCACCATCTTTAAAACTTTAAAATCAGTATAAATTTGATCACTGAAAATGAAGTCATATTATATCATGTGCTTTATAAGTGAAGTTCTACGTCTGAATAATTGGTATAACCATATGCACACCATTGCTTAAAATTATTTCTTCAAAACGCTTTAAATTACAATAAATAAACCGTTACCTACGCACTTTTGCTAAACACTGTAAATCAATTTTAACTATATAGTAGCTGATTTGCCCGTCCCTTTGTCCAGGGTAAATAAAATATGCTGGCAACAGTAATCGGGACTATCACCAATACTCGCTTCCCCGTAGCGGCCTGTGCCTCTAACTTGGAGATTTTGGTGCGTGCGTCCCCTTTATCGTAACCAGACACTTCGGAGGGCTGTGCCCCAATGGTACAAACCTGCTCTCATGCTCCCTCATAGTGAAGTTTTGCTGATTTTCATGCCCGTTGGTGCGGCCTGAATAAAATATGATGGCAACAGTCATTGGAACTGCAACGAATACTAGCTTCTTCATGACGGGCTGCGCCTCCGGCTAACTAAGATTTGGGGCTGAACTCCCTTTATATTAAGAAGATTCTACAGGAAGCTGCATCCCAAGTTGCAGATCTGCCCCAAGTTGCAGTTTTTCCCTATTATTGTAACTTACTCGTGTTGGTATACCTTCATTCCAACTTCTTTCCTCTAATTACAATGGTTTGAAAAATGCTTTTGGGGCGGCCATTTCGGATTAAGATGGCGACGTTTCTTTCCGTTTTCTTATATTATCGTGACCTACTCATGATGGAACATCTTCATACAAATTTCATTCCTCCAGTTCGAACGGTGGCAGTCATTTTAAAACCAAGATAGCGACTTTTTCAAAATATTGTAATATTTTCTTAAATTCCTCTTGGTAATATACCTTAGTAGATATCGGTCGGACTCGTTACCAAAACTCGCGCCCAGGAAAATCATTAGAGGTGTGTGGATCGCGACATGAAAATCCTTTGGGAGTAAAGGAAAATACTTTGATCTATGTCTTCGTAGAAGATTACGGGTGAATTATGGCGGGAAAAAAGCAGACGTGGCTCAGTGGAGGTGACCTAATGCTTTTGTACTATAACAAAGTTTCGTGACAGGAAAATCCTTTGGCTGGGTTTTCGTACAAGTTTACGAGGTGGAATGTTACTTGACGTGATGGCATGAGTTAAAGTTTTGAATATATATAGAGGGCAGTAGTGTTGTAAGGATCATTATAAAGAGAGGTGAACGTTAGTTAAGTTCACCTAAAGAGTTCAACTTTAGTTTAGTTTAGAATGGTCAAGTAACTACAACCTAGCAGCAGCAAGGTGTATGTGGAGGACCTTGATAAGACATTGGAGTTACTTGATAGCAGTTATGAAGAAGAAGATAAAAACCGTACAATATATGGTTTGTTAGAGTCTAAAGTAAAGACGGAGCCATCATTGTTCTCTTTTTTTTCATTCGTAAAAGAGGAGGATGATGACGATGATATTAGGGAGGTATATTCCTCACTAGTGCCAAAGAGAAAGACGGATTATGGTGATATTAGTGTGGTATATTCCTCATTAACTCCAAAGGAAAAGACAAAGCAGCGTGTGTTGGAGGGAGCTGAATATCCTGTAAAGAAGCGTTTGTGTTTTAAAAATATTAGAGTAAAGCAGTAATCAAGAGCAGCAGCAGGAGCAGTGAAAGCATCAGAACCACTAACATCAGAAGCAGTGAAACCAGCAGGAGGGAGTCGAGTAGTGAAAAGTGCCAAGTGTGGATGGAAGAACAAGTGGGTAGATTAAAAGTGTATTCGACTAGCCTTACATAGATGGAATCCTAAAAGTGCTTCGATCTGTGAAGGATGTTTTAATGAGGAAAATAAACTGCACATGCGTGTTTAGGATATATGGAACGAAATGAACTAGCAAGTGGAGAAGAAATCGAAAAAAAATTTCGTAAATGTGTGTGGCGAGTGATCTTAAAACCTTCAACAGAGAAAGAACTCTACAGTATATATAAGCAAGACCATTCTGAACTGAGTAAACCTATTGATGACGAAACAATTATGAGAAATATGAAAAATGGGCTTTGGAAGATGGTAAAAGTTCATATCCAAGGTGTTATTGATTTGTTACGTGAAAAGGATCGTAAAGGAAAGATCGAGTGAGACTTTAAAGAATTGTAAAAAAAAGAAACAAGTGAAAATGTCAGATTTCTTTTGTATTTTGTGGTGGTGGTATGTTTATAGCGGACTCGTGTGTTTTACAAACTTTTCGCACTTATTTAAAGGACAATCCAATTACTTGCACTGGGTGTAAATTGAATATTCTTCATATTAAGTGTATATAAGTGGAATACACGCAGAGTACTTTCAATACATTTGTTGAATCAAGTGAATTATCATGAAACGTTTCTGGAGTGCTATGAAATTTTCAAATGACAGCGTTATGTAAGTATTTCCATGAATACTTTTCTCAAATCTTGTAGAGAATTAGTTCATAATAATAAATTCATTACTCAACTTATACCAGATGTAATACATGAACAATTTTCTGTAGAAGGGCCTCTAAGTGCGTCTTCAAAACAGTACGTTATTGATGTGCAGGGATTAAAAATCTCAGCACATTAGTTTATTATGAGAGAATTTTGTATCGTATCGTGTGATGCTAGTGTTTATTCCACTGTTTGGTAAAACTTCCATTTGACATTACAGAAGTAGGACTATGTTATCAAAAGCAAGTGCAATAGTTAACACAAAACTTTCACGATTTACATTGGGATACATAAAATGAATACAGCGTTTCACATCTTCGTAGAATAATTTTTCAATTGGGTTCAAGTGAAGCTACATTTTTATAAAGGTCTTGAAAAGATACAGTGGATTAAAAACTATTTCAATAACAAAGCGTGAATCATGTAAGTGAAAAGGTATGTCATGCCCTAAAAACATTAAATGTGAATATTCCTATGTCTGAGTGTACTTATCTTGACCATGTCGAGGTGAATGCTTGTGCATTAAGAAACTGCTTACAACTACAACATTGGATGAGAAACCAAAAAATCTTGTAAATACCTTATCAGCCATGCAAATGTAAAAAGCATGTGCAAGTTGTTTTTATAAGACACTTTACTTACTCTTAAATAATAAAGAACGATACTCTATGAATTTGTTTTCATTTCAAGTAAGGATGTTTTTTTCTTAAATGAAAACAAAAAGGCATAGAATTATGAATATAAATAGAGGGAACCTAAGGCTGTTTTGTTGGAGAGGGGAATGAAGCCTAGAGACGAAAGGGACGAGGCATTTCGGCTATATTAACTGGCCCCATTTTAGATAAACTCTTTCTCGAGTATTGCCTCTATGAGGTGCACTCATCCTCCTATCGAAAAAGGCAATTCTCACAGTACTAGGTATAGATGGACCCTAATGGAACCGCACAAGATGGCTGCCGATGAACCGTAATTTGGCTTCATGTGACGTCATGTATGTTCTCTCTATTTTCTTCCTAACTATATGCAGAAAGGTTTAAATTATATAAACATGTTTATTTTTCTTTAAAATGAAGAAGAAGAAGAGTACAATACTATTTACTATTTACAACTTATTCTTTGCTTTACAATTTTTTTCGCATATTTTACTAGAATTTGGTCATTTTTCCTTAGATAAACAGTATTGCATTTTGGTATGGTATTAACGTATAAGTAAAGTAAACTTATAAAGTAAAGTAAATAAATACTATACAAAATAATCCACAAAGGGTAGATTTATTACGTTAAGCCTGAATTTTATTATATTTATATAATTTACAATTTCATTTTAAGAACGTTACAATTTACTTAAGAGGTGGTCTTGCAAAGGTATCAAAATAAAAAAAAACCTTGTATCTTCATTAACATAAATTGCAGTCCAATGACTACCTCCACTTGAGTAAGAACTTAAATTAACAATCATTGCTACTGGAAACCCTACACGAGGAGGTAATGTATTAATGGCATAAATGCCAGTCAGTACACTTGCAGGTAAACAGTCACGTATAATCACTTCCATCAGCTGCTCCGTCCACATTGTTTGTCATAGGACTTGGTATGTATACACACTTATTTTGATTTAACACTGATAAACCAAGTTCATAAAATTTGATATAATTTGCATAAGTCTATCTTTCTTTCACTGCACATTGGAAATAGGAGAATCGATGTAAATAATGAATATACTGTTTTGAGGGATATGCCAAGTGAGACAAGTTAGGACACTTTAATTCTTCTTCTAGGTTGATTATACTTTTTCCAAGGATAGATTTGAGAAAGAATTGTCTTGTTTTCCCGAAAGTGTACATACACTACTGTGCTCAGTATATTTGGTAATCACACTTTTGACTTCACTGTAGGAGATATCACTATTGTTCCAGTGGAGGACATAGAGATGTTGAGAGAGGTAAATGTTATGTAATCGTAAGGCTGTTGTCAACTGGGAGTAGGGGAAAGGAGGTTTAAAAATCCAACTTTCTGAACAATTCAAGTCAGGATTTATAATAACAAGTTGTTTCAAGATTAATCATTCGTGTTCCTCCTCGTCATTTTCACCGTGTGAGAGCAGCGAAATATAGTAGAACCCGCATCGTTACTTAATGATGTTGAAATTAAAATGTACCATCGGTATATACATTTCTCTTTTTATCAATTTCTATAATCGAATCAACCTGAGCATACACAATACATGATATAGAATTTACTAGTGCTTGGCTAAAGGCTATTTTAATTTTAATAGGAGAGTCTCTTACAACATCCCAAGTACAATCATCAATACTTTCTGTAGAAGACAGAATAAATGGGAAAATTGTATAACCATGTGCAAAATCATGAGAAGTAATCGTATGTGCAGTATTTTGATGAAAGATCCCAGTACCAGAAAACAGGGATCCATAATATTTTATAATGATCTTCCTTTTGAATATTTTCAATGGAGGCATCGTCACTTTCTGCATGAATTTTTTTATCAATACTAATTTGTAATATTCGATCAAGTTGTAGGTCTTCCAAAAGAGACGTTCCTTAATTTAGTTTAGTATGCTTTGGGATAAGAGGTAGTGAAGAAACAATATGAGAAATCGAATCATAATATCCAGGATAAAAATTATCTTCATAACGCATTTCACTTTTACCATTAATATGAACTACTACTTGTTCTTCCTTTCGAATATTCTAAAATATCCATGGTATGTAAACACTACTTAACCCTACCACCTAGTTTTCCTGTAAGTGAAAGGGTTGACATAATGTTGTGGTATAAGATGAAGTCTTATCTTCAAAAATATTATTACTCACATTTGATGGTAATGTGACGTGAAATTCATCTTGTTGCTCAGAAGACATCATCATGATGACTGAACTGATTTCTGTTTAACCTATGAATTCATACTAGCCGGATATCCTAGCCAATTCACATGTATTAAACTCTAAACTTTTCCACTTTTTAATACCTTTTGAATTAGAAATGTTTATTCTTTCCCGTACCCACCGCTTGCAATTCTTGGGTGTAAAAGATTCCTTTGATGAGATCTTCATTCCAATCTTTAATTTTGTATGTTAGTGTTATACTTTGAATACAAAGATCTTCAACGATTATTTCCCGAGACCATTTTGATAAATATCCCTTTTCTAATTTATGTTTATTTTTACTAATACGAACATAATAACCCTTTTGAAATTTACATTTACCTTAAACACGTTTTTGTTTTCCATATAATGTTCTCCATACCTGTTTTGTAATTTTGGGATTAATTTTTATTGTAGAGTTAAGAGGGATTAATTTGGGATTTACCTGTTTTAGGATTAATTTTTATTGTAGAATGTATTGTATGATTGTAACTATCTACAAGATCGTCAAGAAGATTAATGTAATGATATGTGTTTTCAGAAGTACTTGTATATTTTTCTTATAAATTTCGAATAAACCTATTTACGATTGCAGCCTTCATTTCAGAATGTACACTTTAAGATTAATATGATAGTTTTCGAAAACACGTTTTATATGTTGATTACAAAATTCTGTTACTAAATCAGTTTGAAAATGTAGTAGAGGCGTAAACCTACTTAAAATACTTTCAAATGCTCTTCCCATAGCTGGACCTTTTCTATTTTTTACCCGAATACAAGTTGCAAATCTACTAAATGCATCAACATAAAATAAAATATATTCCTAGCCATCATTATATGTTGCTCCGTTTTGCATATCTGTAAAATCCATTTGTAATACTTCATTTGGACCACTTACATAACATTGTTTCCTTGGAAAAAAATTTACGATCAGGGGCATGTAAAATATATTATGTATCTTGTGAAGCTAACAAGTTTTGAATTTCATTTCTTTGTAAACCTGTCTTTCGTTGTAATTTAGAAATACTTCCGAGATATGTTGGATCTGTATATGTATAAGAAAACTTTGATATAGACCCTTAAAACTTATAGTGTTTATAATTTTTTAAAATATTTTTAAAATTATTATTATTATTTTTACGTTACTACTTTTTCCTTTCCAGAAGTAGTATTTTTCATCCTCTGCTTACTTTACTTTTGAGAAATGAAAGGAACAATACTACTATCTGCACCAACACCAAATTAAAAGTTGGGTAATTCATTAGGAACTTTAATATCTAGAAGAAATGAGTTAAACACATCAAGCCCTATAGGATGTATTAACTTACGTTTTCGAATAACGGCATGTATGAGATCAATAATATTTGATCCTGGGAGTACGTTATTATCAATGCTTACGGCACCACTCTGATTACAACTGATAAGATTTGAACTGAGCAATAGATTTAATAATGTTGATATTTTTCTCACTAACGTTTTTGATATTGATTCTAAAATTAATGAAAATAAAGGTAGTGATTTAGTACTAGTTTTTTCCTGATCAAAAGGGGTATTGCGATAGGCTTTTGAGCTGAGGGAGTATGAATCAAAGTATCGATGTAGTGCTTATTGATGTAATTTCCATTTTTGTTCTATTGAAAGATCAGTACGATTTAAAATTTCAGACATTTCTTGATCTAAATGTTCTTGATGAGAAACCCTAGATTTCATTGAAGAAACGACTTGACTAGAAGGATATTCAGGTATGGATATCATTTTGTGGAACTGTGAGTGAGACATGTTAACTTCAGAATAAACTTTCAGCCACAGCACTTAAAATAAGTCCTACTAATAAAGGTAATAATGCTCTATCCTTTTGGATTAATAGTTTACATTTATTTTTTATATTTGGACACTTAAGGGAGAGAGCACGTAAAGTCTTTTTGTGACGACGTGGTCTTTGTTTCTGATGTTGAGAGAGTTTTATGTTATCCTTTAAAAGGTTTTTAATAAGTTGAGCAACAGTTCGTGTTAAGTTACCAGTGGCTAGTTGAAGTAATATTTTACGCTTTTTCGCCTTACACTTGCAAAGAGCACGGAGCTCATTGTAATGATGTTTTAAGTTTGACATCCTAATAACAACTAAAGAGAAATTGAGGTATTCTCATGCTTTTCATGTATGTAGACATACATGGTTCCGCCTGAAATTTTTCTTATTCTAATTCGCAAAGCATCATGGATCAAATCAAAAAGGTGATATGAATGCGGTTTAGCAGTAGCTTTTTCAAAAACCTCTACAATTCCCTTACTATGATGCGGCATAATTTGATGTGCTAAATATTGAATTTGTAATTTATCTCTTGGATTTTTAAAAATTACGATAAAGTGACTATTTTAAGAAATGTCTCGAGAAAAGTTACCTGAACTATAAAGATAACTTATAACTTTTTATGATGAGCATATTTCATAAAAATCTTACTAACATCTCCATTTGTTTCGTTCATTAAATCGTCTAAAATAATTAAAGAGTTGGACTGAATTTTAAAATCATTCATATCTGGTATTCCTTTAACAAAATGAATATTAGTAAGGGACGTTGGAAGATTTGGTACTACCACACCATAGCACCAAACAATTTCTTTGAAGTGGGTACTGTACATTTTATCCTTATACTGTAGCAATTTTTTTACATCATTGTATAAGGGCGTTGAAACTGCAACATCTTAATATGAAATGAAACAATTATTTGAAAACATTTTCCATTATATCATCCTGGGGGGAACACACTCACACACCAAATCTTACATGAAAATGGATTCAAACATTAAGTTTTCCGTCGTTTAAAACCATAAGGCAATGTGTCAAAGTCATACTTGTCATTTTTTTCTTTTAGTTTTCTTCCAATGTTTACTATTTTATGCGTCTTATGTTCGCGTCTGCCTACAATTTTGTACCCAAGTAACCTTCTGATCGTATTTGGGATATTTATAATTTTCTTTTCATACATTACCTTAAGTAAATTATAAAAATGATCAAAATCAATGACTTTTCGCACCCGTGCATTTAAAGTAATACCTCTAATCTTACAAGTATGCCTAAACTTTTCTTCATCTCCCCTCAATTCCATTTCCTTTAAACTCTCATTTTTCTGTCCCAACCCAACGGATTTCCGAATCTCCCACCCTGGTTAGGTCTCAACCGTTAATTTACCCAAATAGTTCCCAGTAGGTAACCAGGGCGGTTGTTTTCTTTTTTGTGCATACATGATAGAGTCAGTGTCACCATATAGCACAAATTCAAATCCAAAATCCAACAGAGTCCATTAATTCATATAGTCCAAGTCTGGTCTCGGATGATATAAAAGCTGCTAAAATGGAATTAGAGAAGAGAAAAGTTCTATTTACATTTTGAGAGTCTTTCTATGTTTCTAAAAGTTTACTTTGCCCAAGAGGAACAACGGATTGAACTCTAATGATTTTTAAAAATGAGTGGGCATCATATACAACCCTAGTCTGAGGTAAATCTGTTCTCTTCCCCCACTTTCCAAGCAAAGAATTTAAAAATAATTTACCGATATACCTTAGGCCAGAATTATAAGTAATTTTATCATACTCGAGCGTTATTCTTTCATGTTCTGCATAATCTCGAAGGTAAGACTGTTTTTGCTTTTCAGTCTTACATTCGGAAGGAAAGCCACTAGGTTCCAGGTTCATTTTCAGGAAATTATTTACATAGACCTTGAGAACTCCCTCAGTCATTTTAAACTCCCAAATTTCATAGGTTTTATGAACTTTATAGCCCCTTTTAATAGTTAAATGTTAATCTAGAGCCAAAATGTACCAATGAAGCTCTGTTCCTCATCACGAATACGTTCTCCTTTCTCCATTGCTTCCATACAAAACCTACAAAGTCCAAATACCAGACGTTTGTCTGCATTGTATGGAGAGATGTGAATGTCTAATTTCTGCGGAGGCCTTGTAGAATACTTTTCGAAACCTTATAGAATACAACATCATAGATATCCTCTGGATTCGGGATATCTTTCTTTTCCTCTGTGAATAATAGGTTTCCCAGTAAGAAGACACTTCCTCGGCATTACCCATGGATTGAGACAAGTGGAATCAACAAAGGATGTACTCATCGTCATAGCATTCATACAATGCACGAAAACATTCAGTTCTCCCTGTCTTAAAACTTTCGTTAGGAATATGAAAACCTTGAATTTCCCTACAATGTGTTTTAATAAAATCCTGAATGTGAATGGAATTTCGTACTTGCTCATTCCATTCATATTCCCAGATTTCAATAACTTTTATATCACATTTTTCTAAATATTATTTTCGAATCTTTGTTGCCTCATACCTGTTTTGCATCGTTACTCTTTGTTCGTCATCCAAATGATAATGACGATGCTGTTTAATACAGGTATGGCCATGCCAATAGCATCAATAGTACTCATACTACTATTTTTCTCGTCATAACCATTGAATTTATATCTTCCAAATGGCACTTCACCCCAATTAGCATGGTTTGAATACTAACACTTGAATGAAGAGACTCCAAATACTTTATCCAGTGTAATGACTTTTCACTAAAATGATTACCGTATTGGAACCCTATTAGAGGAATGACGCAGATGGTATTCTCTGGTAGCTTTAAAGACCTGAACCACTGCATTGCACAGGCTGGAATAGTACAGGTCTCGAGAAAACATTCCGGGACGGGCGTAAGCCATAGTGCTGTTACCGCCCATACAATTCATTTTATCTTGTCTTATCGAGAAAACATTGAACACCACCTGTTTTTTCTTCAATAAGATTCGAAAACTTAATCACAGCTTGTGTGAGAATGTATACATCGTTCTTGCAATACTCGAGCATTTCGTTTCGCATCTCGTTTTATACTCCACTTCCTTGTCCTTACCTTCGTGACAGCGGTGAGAAGCAGAAATTAAGTTTGCACGATGCTCGAGTAGTTGGGTGTCTACATCGAACACAACGTACAAAAAATGTTAATAGGCTTTTTCTGTAACTTCTTAACGAAACAGAAGTGCGTCGGTTTACCATAGGTCAGACATATATTACAATAACTTTCCCCACAAACATGTTCATTATATCGACGGCTAGAATCGATTTTAACTCCACACTTTGGGAATGCTTCACATAATGACATAGACGCCTACCGTTCTCTTTCAAACTATGAGTATAATAGGATAAAAGAGTAGGAAATGTTCTCAGAAAATCCTTACATTGAATATTACTTTTTTATCATCATCCCTAATGATATGTCTCTTCTCACACATTTCACATTGATACTCACACCTGTGGTCAAAATGATTATGATAGGTGGTACGGCATTATGAACAATGCCCCATTCCATTCAGAAAGGATTTTCTACATGAAATGACTACGTAGTCCTGGTCTTTGTAAAAATGAAATAACTTTTTGCTAAAATTAGCACTCTGCCCCGATACAATTTAGTCAAATCTCTTGTAATTGGACTACGTACATACACAACAGTTAGGTACGCATCCCCCAAATAAGCTTGGAACTTGTCCAACTCCTTAATACCCCCACCACTTGTCCCTTTCAAATCAACACCTGCAGCTTCACATAGCTCTTTACCTTTCTTAATCCATAACTTTGGTGTGTTGCGCATATATTGTGTGTTTTTTCTTGTCTCACTTGCTCTGCTTCGAGGCAGAAAATGTACTCGCGCGAGGCAAAGATACTCCTCATTGCCAGTGAATCTCGGTACGGGAATGATATATTTTCGTAAGTTCTCCTCCATGGGGAGAATCTTTTTATCATTCTGTCGACCCTGTTCACGTATCGGATCCGTAATATGACACTCGATCGTATTTGTTTCATCAAGGAGAATACTTTGTTGGAATTCAAAATATTTTCCAGTGTGGAAAAATATGATCAACTGTCATATACGGATGTTTCTCCAAAGAATATAAACGGGGCGCCCGAGGGTATCATTTGAACTGTCAATTGAAAAATCCTACGTAGCTAACTTGGTCCACATTCGACAATATCTGTTGAAGCGAGAAAGTGAACAGGGTTCCAACATATTGTTCGAGGTTTAAAATTCTGCCCGACTATCGAACACGTGTGGTAGGTAACCTTACTCCACGTAAAGCAAATCTAATATATTCTCTATTTCGGCGGGATATCGCTTCAAACAAATTTTTCTGTTCCATGCAGCTGGGGATAGACGTTCTCATTCAGCCATTGACTCCCATCTTCCCTTTCTAATTCAGCAATATAGTTAAAAACATCCCTTATAAAAAATAAAAAATTTCATAACATACATTATCCCACTAGGGGACATTTAGAAAACACGATGCACATGAGAATGCATATCCACTCTCACACGGTTGATGTTTTCCCCATTCAACCTTTCCCTATCAACCCTCGCTGGGATTAGGAATCCCTGGCTGGTACGCCTTCAAAAAATCCAAAATTTCATTTCATACATTATTCCCCTAGGGGACATTGCGAAAACATGATATACTTGAGAATGCATATCCACTCTCACAGGGTTGATGTTTTCCCCATTCAAACTTTCCCTATCATCGCTATCTGGTACTAGGAATAGCATTAGCAAATGACGTACTTGGCGTATAGATAAAAGAAGTGGTGGGAAGAGGATAGATAGATGTAGATGGAAGAGTTTCATCGATAGATGTAGAGGGTATAGGAGCAGGTGGTGTTGCCATGTATGCAGAGGATAAGGATACGGTACGAGAACACATTCCAGTGGTGGTACAATAAACTGCGGAATTAGGAAGTACATAAGTCAAAGTGTTTGCTAGTGAGGTGGTGTTAGTAGCGCAAGCACTAGCACTTGTCACAAATGGAGTAGATTGGCTGATAGCATTATCTATATTAGAAGGTACACTAAACGCGAAAGGAAGGAGAGACCTTCTACGAGGAATGATGGTAAGAGATTTATCTTCATTCAGACGAACATAAATCTCTGAATGAACACTCTCCTCATGAGGTAGTAAGCCAAAGAGCATAGCCACTACAGGTTCAACTACTCTCCCTAATTCCTGATCCACTGGATCTACTAAGACGGAATAATGCTGCCAGCCTAATCGAACAATTTCATCTCTAGAGAACAACCATATCTAAATTAATCAAATCTTCCTTGCTCTCACATGCAGCCAATATGGTCTTATACGTGTTTACATCCCCTGGATTCTTCCCAAAGTATATCGATGAAGGGAAACAGATTGGATATTATAGGATAACAACCATTGAATCCATAGTTACATACCTCTCTCCATGTGTCAACAATTCTCTAATTGTGTCCATAACCGGCTTCAACTTCACGTGTCAACGGACTATCCACAGCATTCATCAGTTCACTCATACTGAAATAATAAAAACAATAAATTAGTATTATTATTTTACCATTGACATTACAGATAAATGATTCAAATGATAACAGTACTCAAATCAATTCAAATAAATGTTTACTTAAATTAGCTGTATCAAAGATATTAAATCAAACGTTATTCAAATGAAATCTTGATAAACAAAATTTTCAATTCAAATTCATGCTCAGGAACATAATAGATGAAAACTCTTTACTATATACTTTTAAAATCTTCCTTTTGATATAATTAATTTTATTCAAGTACAACATTCAATTATAAAAATCCTACCAGAAACATCATTCACTTATAGGATATTATTTTACAAATTATATAAAAGAAAGTTGAGCCAACATTCATTTAAAAAATCAATCAAACAATCTCATTTTAAAAAATCCCACATAATACACCGTTGGGCTAACATTGTTTTATAAACATCTCACATGCAATGTTTTATTAAAAATCTCATATTAAACTACCGTTCCCCAACATTCACATACAGCACCATTGACCAACATTCATTGATAAAAAATACATCATTAAACATCATTACTTTATAAAAATCTATTTACCTTAATTCAATTTTCCAATTTACAGCAAAAATAGAAGGGTCTCACTTGAGTTGCCTTTTCGCAAGGAGGAAATTGAAATCTGAAACGAAAAAATAACTTTCATTAATATTTACCCGTTATTAGACAATTACCGTTACAAATTTTCTCATATCCTACACTTAAAATCGCTGTAAACAAACATAATTTATAGAACTTCTTTTCTGAAAAAGTAATACCTCTCAGAATATACAGGGAATATTCTCAAAATATAGTGTATGAACATCCACTGAAAGTAGTATGAATATCCCTACAATGGACTGAGTATATCCTTCGAATGTGATGTGAATATCCCCACAATGTACTATGGACATCCTCTGAATGTGATGTGAATATTCCTGCGATGTGCTGAGGATATCCTCTTAATGTTTTGTGAATATCCCTACAATATGCTGAGGACATCCTCTGAATGTCATGTGGATATCACTGCAATGCGTTGTGAACATTCTCTGAATGTTCAGTGAATATCACTCCCAATGTTTTGAGGATGTTTAGGACATTCTCTGAATGTCATGTGAGAATCCCTACAATGTGCTAAGGACATCCTCTGAATGTGATGTGGATATCCCTGCAATGTGTCGTGGACATCCTCTGAATGTGATGTGGATTTTTTCAATTAACCATGCAAGTAAATCTTAACCAAAGAAAGCGTGTATAAAATAGGTCTAACGATGTTCCTTTTTCCTCCTTCGACAACGCAGGCGTAATTGAAAATTAGGCCTAATATTTGTTTCAATTGAGTACAAGCAAGTAAGAAAAGTGTGTTTTCAATTAACTATGCAGTCAACTCTCAAGCAAGATAAACGTGTTTTAAAAATAGCTTTAACAGTGTTGCTTTTAATCCTTCCAACGAAATTGTGAATGAAAAGTAGCCCTAATATTTGTTTCAATTGACTATGCACCCAAATTCAAAGCAAGCAAGAAAATTAGCCCTGATATTTGTTTCAATCGACTACTCACTCAAATCGCAAGTAAAAAAAGCGTGTTTGAAAAATAGTTTTGATATGTGTTTTCATTTAACTAGGAAGTTCAAATCTCAAGCAAGTAAAACGTGATTTAAAAATAGCTCTAACAATGTTGCTTTTTCCTGCTTCCAACGCAAGTATGAATAAAAATTAACACTGATATTTTTTTGAATTGACTATGCACCCAAATCGCAAGCAAGCAAGAAAATTAGCCCTGATATGTATTTTAATTGACTACTCCTCAAAATCACAAGGAAGAAACTAAAGCGTGTTTGAAAATTAACCTTGATATTTGTTTTTTCAATTAACTAAGCATCCAAATTTGAAGCAAGAAAAACGTGTTTTTTAAAAATAGCTCTAACAATGATGCCTTTTTCCTCCTTTCAGTTCGCAAGCCTCACTGATAATTTGCCCTAATATTTCTTTCAATTGATTATGCAGCGAAATCGTAAGCAACCAAGAGCGCGACTAAAATATCGTGCTACTACAACGCAACAAAAAACTATGTTAAAATTATCGTACTACTACAATGCAAGCCTCATTCAAAAATTAGTCCAAGCAAGCGTCATTGAAAATTAGCCCTAAAATTTTCTTTCAATTGATTATGCAACCAAATCGTAACCAACCAAGAAAAGAGCGATTAAAATATGCAAGATTAATATTTTCTTTTAATTTACTATGCAGGAAAATAGCAAGGAAGGAAGAAAAGGATGTTTAAAATATCGTGATACTACAATGCAAGCATGATTGAAAATTAGCCCTTAAATTTTTTTCATTGTCTACGCAGTCAAATTGTAGTAAGCAAGAAAATTACGATGTTTATTGTGTTAGCACAATGCAAGCGTCATTGAAAATTAGCATTCATATTTATTTCAACTGACTACGCAGTCAAATCGTAAGTAAGCAAGAAAAGTATGATTTAAAATATCGTGGTACTACAATGAAAGCGTGATTGAAAATTAGCCCTTTTATTTATTTCACTGTCTACGCAGTCAAATCGTAGTAAGCAAGAAAATTACGATTAAAATATCGTGCTACTACAATGCAAGTCTCATTAAAAAATAGTCAACATATTTGTTTTTTAAATTGGCTATCCATTCAGATCGCAAACAAGCAAGAAAATTAGCCCTAATATTTCCTTCAATTACCATGTATTCAAATCGTAAGTAAGGAAGAAAGAGCCTGTGTTTAAAATAGGATTAAAAATGTTGATTATCGTCCTTCCACAACGCAAGTGTATTTTAAACTCTCTTTCTTTATCCAAAACTCTCTCTAATGAAGATAAATACAAACAAGCCTTACCATAATACTACGTAAAAGCAGAAGATTAAGCTATAAAATTTCACTCTTAAGCAAGTACGATGGTCACATATTTGCAACTACGATGTAGTAAGTATCGAAACTCAAATTAGAATGATAAAGCATTGTTCTATCTTAAGCTTATATTCAATTTTATAAATGTTTTGTAAACTCGCATCGCATTAGCTAATATAAATGTAAAATTACTAGCCTTGCCAAAATTGAGTTAGTCATTGAATCTCACCAAAGTCTAACGCCAGAAAATGACCTAGTGAGCAAGCCTATACAATCTCTGATGTAAGAAATTCATGTCTTGACAAGTTGGATAAAAATAGTTTTTTTTTCATGCTGAATAACCAACCGTCCACTTTCAATGACGAAATGTGTTTTCCAAAAATTCCGTGCTCATGTGAGAGATTCATGTTTGAGAACTATGAGAAAAATAGTTTTTTCACGCTGCACGAGCAACCATTCACTTTCAATGACGAAATGTGTTTTTCTAAAAATTCCATGCTCAATTTAGCTGAAAATATAATCGAGTATTTTTACTTAAAATCTTTCTGGAATTTTTAATTATTATGCCTTTAATAAGGAAAACATATTTATTCATATCTCAAGTTCTGAGAGAGTCAATCAAACCACACATTTTATCACTGAACTTGAAATTTCCACCTCTTCATTTTCTTCTATTCTGTTTATACAACCAAACAGGTCTATTAAGATGAACATGCTCTTTTTCACATATGAATGATCTCGGATTTTCCCCTCTTCACTTCCATATACAATTACCCTGGTATTTTCTAACTGATCATCTGAAAAAATTCAACTCTGTCACTCAAGGGGAAATCTCGACCCAACTATTATGACTTAGAAGCTAGTTTAAAAGAGTGAGTTTCATAGAAACCACGTGTAGAGTTCCTGTTTTTATAGTTGTCAATCCGTACTAAGCAAACATGTAACACTTTCTTCAAATAGCACTTAGTTTCAAACGTAAACTACTGTTAGACTATCCTCTTATCCTTGTGTGAATTAAAGAGAATTCTCTTGTCTTTCAGATTGTTCCAAGTCTCTGCCAGGATTTTCACTTGAGGGGGTGTAAACTTAAAATTCAAATCCGAAAATTCTAAGGACAGGACCTACAGCTTTCTATCGACCAGGATACAGGGTTTCTGCCACGATTGTCAATTTCGACAGGTTCGTGATTTCTAGGGACAGGACCTACAGTTTTCTATCGAGCACTCAACATGGTTTCTGCCAGGATTTTCAGTTCCGAGGGTAGTCGTGAATTCTAAGGACAGGACCTACAGTTTTCTATCGAGCAGGTTGCATGGTTTCTGCTAGAATTGTTAATTTAGAGGGTGTTCGAGAATTCTAAGGACAGGCTTACAGTTTTAAATCGAGCAGGCTACAGGGTTTCTGCCAGCATTTCTTTTCTCCTCAAAATTCCCCCATAATCTTGTACGAACATCCAGCCCAAAGGATTTGCACGTCGCGAACCCTTTGTTCCCACCAAAATTCACCCGTAATATTTTACAAACACACAGATCAAAGGATTTTCATTCACCCCTCAAAAGAATTTTCCTGTCGTGATCCTCCCAAGCCCAATGATTTTGCTGTCGCAAGTTTTGGTAACGAGTCCCACTGATATCTACTACGATAAATTTCGTATCACTATTTCAAACGGTGTGGAAAATGGTTTTAGGGCGTCCATTTTGAATCGAAGATGGCGACTTTTCAAAATGTGGTAGCCGGCCGATTTTAACAGCTAAAGGCGAATCATGACGGGCCGAAGTACAAAGTTACTACATTGGAACATATAAAAATAAAGTTTATAAAAGTTTATTAAAATGTGGTAGTATTTTCTTAAACTGCCGTAACCTTGATAATACACCTTTATCCCAAATTTGGTTTCTCTAGCTCAAACAGTGTGGAAAATGATTTTTTGGCGGCAGTGTTGAGTAAAATATGGCGACTGATATTGGTCCAGTGTCTGATTATGTGCGAAGAATCATTCCAATCGGTCAAGCTGTTTTGGCATGATGAAAACAGAAAGCTACTCACATTCATTTTATATATCTCTATATAAAAATGAAAGTGAGTATGCGTGTGTTAACATTGACTTGACCGATTGGAAAGATTTTTTGCACATTATCAGATATTTGACCCTTCCCGGAAATTATCATATTTGTCTCCATCTTGAGTTCAAAATGGCCGCCCCTAAGCCATTTTCCACACCGTTTGAGCTAGAGAAACGAAATTTGTCATAAAGGTTATGAAGAGTAATTTATGAAAATATGACATTTTGAGAAAGTCGCCATCTTGGATTCAAAATGACTGCCCAAAAACTATTTTTCACATCGTTCGAGCTAGAGGAATGAAATTTAGTATGTAGGTGTACCATCACGAGTAGGTCACGATAGTATAAGAAAACGTTAAATAAGTTGCCACCTTTATCCAAAATGGCCGCCCCAAAACGCATTTTCCAAACCACTGAAATTAGAGAAAAGAAATTTGGTATGATGATGTACCATAATTTGTAAATTAGTATAATAGGGCAAAAGAGGGGCAAGTTGAGGGAGCCGTCCGCCACGGGGAAGCGAGTATTCGGTACAGACCCGATGACGTTTTTCACACATTTTATTCACCCTGCATCAACGGGCGGGCAAATCAGCTAGCTTTCTATAAATTTCACTACTTTTGTCTATATTCGGTTTAAATAAAACAAACAGGAGTGTTGCGACAGTACCTGAGTAGATGAGTACTACACATTTGTTGTTTTTACGTGGCAACACCGCAGGTTAAAGTCAAGGTCAGTGAAAATATGGCAACATGGCAGGTCAAAGTCCAGGTCACCTTATCTCTTATCAGTGACATGTGATAAAGATTAGAATATATAGAGGGCAGTGTTGTTGCATATAACATAACTAGCGTGGAGCTCTAGTCATGGACAACTATCAATATAAACGTGAAGTTGAAGAAGACGAAGTTGAGTTATCAATGGAGGATGGGGAGATAGTGGAAACTTTAGCATTACTAGCTAAAGACGTTCAAGAAGAAGAAGAAGAAGACGGTGATCGTACAATATTCAGTTTATTAAAATCTAGAAGAAACGGAGAAGATCGGCGTTCACCTTCATTATTATTATCATCAATGGTGAAGGAGGAGGAGGAGGATGATGATATTGAAGAGGTATATTCATGCATAGTTCCAAGGAAGCCGGAGAAGCAGTTGAGAGGGAAGAAGCGTATTTTGGAGAAGGGAAATTATCCTGTCAAGAAAAGATTGTTTTATGGGAAGGACTCATCAGAAGAAGTTGAAGAGAACTCTTCATTAATATCAGGAGGAGAATTACCATCGATAGTGAGATCAGGACGAGTATTGTTAAAAGCAGTAAGACCAGCTATAAAGAAAGTTAATACAGCAACAGCTGTAGAAGCATCATCAGGATCATCAGCCTTGGTGAAATCAGAGCGAATATTGGTGAAAAAGGTTCCATCATCATTAACATCATCATCAACAACAGCAGCAGTAGGAACAGCAGCAGAAGGAGAAGGTGGAAGTAAAAGAACATTGAAAATTTCCAAGTGCAAATGTAAAAATAAGTGGGTGGATGAAGAATGTATACGAGGTGCATTAATCAAGTGGAATCCTAAATCATATTTAATTTGCGAAGGTTGTTTTAATGAAGAAAACAATCAATCTAGTCATGCGTGTTTACGTTATATCAAGCCTGAAGAATTGGTTAACGGTGAAAAAATAGAAGAACATTTTCGAAAACGGGTGTGGTATTTGCTATTGAAGCCATCTACAACGAATGAACTGTATGATATATATAAAGAAGATCATCGTGAAGTGATTAATAATGTTAATAATGAAGTAATCATGAAGAATATGAAATTTGGATTATGGCGTATGGTTAAGATACATATGTCTTCAGTGATTGACATATTACATAAAAAAGATAAAAATGGAAAGAAGGAGTGAGAACATTGTATTGAAATAAGAAAGAAGTGAAGTAAAAATATGTCTGATTATCAGTGTACATTTTGTGTGGGGGTATATATAACGGAGCGGTGTGTTGTGGAAACCTTTAGGACATATTTAAAGGAAAGTCCTATTCGATGTAATGACTGCAAATTAAAGGTTCCTCATAATAACTGTATATATATGTGGAATACAGGAGAAGTGTTATCAAAACATTTGCTGAAAGAAGTAAACGATCATGAACTATTTATGGAGTATTATGAAATTTATAAACGACAGGGTCATGTAAGTATTTCCATGAACACTTTTTTCAAATCTTGAAGAGAATTAGCTCATAATAGTGAATTCATTGCTCAGCTCATACCAGATGTAATACATGAACAATTTTCAGTAGAAAACTCTGTAAGTGTGCCTTCAGATCAGTACATTATTGATGTGCAGGGATTTAAAAACTCTGCGCATGAGTTTATTATGAGAGAATTTTGTATCATAGCGTGTGATGCTAGTCTTTTATTCCACTGTTTAGTAAAACTTCCATGTGACATTACGGAAGTGGGGTAGGATATCAAAAACAAGTACAATGGTTAACCCAGAACTTTCACGGTTTATACAGGGACATAAAAAATGGATACAGCGTTTCACATCTTCGTAGAATAATTTTTCAACTATGTTCAAGTAAAGCTACATTTTTTGTAAAGGTCTTGAAAAGGTACAGTGGATTAAAAAACTATTTCACTTGGAAACTGTGAATCATATAAGTGAAAAGGAATGTCCTGCTCTGAAAACATTAAATTTGAACACTGGTATCTCTAAGTGTACTTATCATGACCCTGTTGAGGTGAATGCTTGTGCATTAAGAAACTGTTTTCAATTGCAACATTGGATGAAACATGAGAAACCACAGAATCTTGTAAATACCTTATTAAGAATACAGCTGTAAGAAGTATGTGTAAGTTATTTTATAGATCAGTTTGCTTTATGTTCTTAATAAACATTATACTTACAATTTATTTTCTATATTTTAGTTCATATAACCTTATTAATAATAATAATAATAATAATAATGATAATAAGCATATAAATGAAAGATTTCTTTTAGTATAATAAAAATTTTATTTACATTTTTCTTTTCTTTTGATAATTTTTTTACAAGTGATTTTACAATTGTATCATTTTTCTTAAGATTCGTAGTGTAAAAAGAAGAGAATATATTTTTTCCTCGTACGGTGAAATAAATAAATACAATACAGAACAGTCCACAAAGAATAGATTCTTCATGCTGAATTTGTGTTTTGTTTACATTATATATTTAACAATTTCGTTTAAAAAAATACAATTGGTTTACTAGGATCATTTCCAAAACTATCAAAATA